>CAUPSL010001073.1:0-12500 GCA_963514005.1 Raja brachyura
AACCCCCCCCCCCCCCCCCGCCCCGGTGGTGGCTCTCCCGGCAGTGATCGACCTGTTGCCGGTACGCAGCGTGCTGGAGGAGGCGGAGGCTTTGGGGAAGCTGGCCGCGGGGATGGCGTCGACCGACTCGCTCTCCGTGGCGTCCACGTTCAGCCTGCCGCGCGGGGCAAGCGCCCTGCTGCTGGGCGGTCTACGGGCAGCGCGACCCGCTCGCCATATCTGGAGGTGTCCGTGGCGGGGAATTCCAGCAAAGGTAGGTCATCGCATCGACCCACTTCTGACACCACGTTGGAAGCTGGAAATATTTTTACGAGTGCTGTTTTTATATTTACCTTGCATGTATCGTTAGCTTTTATGATTTTGAATGTTGCACTGCCTGTCTGACATTTTTTAATTTCGTTGTACATGGCTCATGTTACAATGACGACAAATAAACGATTCTATTCTATATAACCATATAACAATTCCAGCACGGACACAGGCCATCTCGGCCCTTCTAGTCTGTGCTGAACACTAATAGAAACATAGAACGTAGAAATTAGGTGCAGGAGTAGAGGCCATTCGGCCCTTCGAGCCTGCACCGCCATTCAATACGATCATGGCTGATCATCCCCCGTCCCACTTGGGAACCCTGAACGGAAACCTCTGGAGACTTTACGTTTCCCACCCGAGGTTTCCGTGAGGTTCCCGGAGGTTTTGGTCCCTCCGGCAACCACCTTCAACCAGCATCGCAACCTTAGGCTTCGATTAAAAATTTTAGACCGATTTTTAAAACGGAAACCACTTTCGACCATTAGGGGAGACTGACAAAAACCTCCGGGAACCGCACGGAAACCTTGGGTGGGAAACGCAAAGTCTCCAGAGGTTTCCGTTCAGGTTTCCTAAGTGGGACAGGGGCATTACTCTCCCCTAGTCCCATTTACCTGCACACTCAGACCATACCCCTCCATTCCCTTCCCGTCCATATACCTATCCAATTTATTTTTAAATGATAAAATCGATCCTGCCTCCACCACTTCCACTGGAAGATCATTCCACACAGCCACCACTCTCTGAGTAAAGAAGTTCCCCCTCATGTTACCCCTAAACTTCTGTCCCTTAATTCTCAAATCATGCCCTCTTGTTTGAATCTTCCCGACTCTCAATGGGAAAAGCTTATCCTCGTCAACTCTGTCTATCCCTCTCAGAATTTTAAAGACCTCGATCAAGTCCCCCCTTAACCTTCTGCGCTCCAAAGAATAAAGACCTAACTTGTTCAACCTTTCTCTGTAACTTAGTTGCTGGAACCCTAATGATGATTAGAATCCCAAAGGTCCTGTCCGGCTTTCCCGAGTTTCTCACAAACTCTCCCGAGTATTCCCCTTGATTCGAACTCGGAGAATTACACTAATTGCCGTTCGTAGGTACTCGGGGCTATTTTTAAAACTCGTCGACATTTTTCAACATGTTGAAAAAAACGTCCCGACTTTCCTGATGCCACGACTTCCGATGGCTGGCGTTGACCTCTATGAAACATCTACGGACTCCTACGAGCTCGCTACCGACAATCCCCGAGTTCGAATCAAGAGAAAACATAGAAACATAGAAATTAGGTGCAGGAGTAGAGGCCATTCGGCCCTTCGAGCCTGCACCGCCATTCAATATGATCATGGCTGATCATCCAACTCAGTATCCCGTACCTGCCTTCTCTCCATACCCCCTGATCCCTTTAGCCACAAGGGCCACATCTAACTCCCTCTTAAATATAGCCAATGAACTGGCCTCAACTACCTTCTATGGCAGAGAATTCCACAGATTCACCACTCTCTGTGTGAAAAATGTTTTTCTCATCTCGGTCCTAAAAGACTTCCCCCTTATCCTTAAACTGGTGACCCCTTGTCCTGGACCTCCCCAACATCGGGAACAATCTTCCTGCATCTAGCCTGTCCAACCCCTTAAGAATTTTGTAAGTTTCTATAAGATCCCCTCTCAATCTTCTAAATTCTAGCGAGGGGTGAGGGTGGGGGAGGGGCTGGGGAAGGGCTGGGGAGGAGGGAGGGGTGAGGGTGGGGAGAGGGGGAGGGGATGGAGGTGGGGAGAGGGGGAGGGGATGGGGGTAGGGGGTGGGGGAGGGGCTGGGGAGGAGGGAGGGGTGAGGGTGGGGGTATATATGAGGTTGGGGGTGGGGGGGTGAGTGTGGGGGTGGGGGAGGGGGTGGAGATGGGGGTGAGTGTGGGGGTGGGGGTGGGGGTGAAGAGAGGCGCGTGTAAATGTGCAAATCCACAAGGCCCCCACGCTCTCTCCCTCGCAGTGGTTCTCCGCTACCTGATGGAGGACGGCCGGACCGGCTCGGTGACCCTGGGCCAGGCCGAGCTGGCGGACGGCCTACCCCACTCCGTCGTCCTGAGGCTGGAGGGGCTGAGGCGAGGAGGGCCGATGGCGGCCGAACTCTACGTCGACTGCCGGCGGGTGGACGCCAGCCAGCGCCTGCCCGTCATGGCGGCCATCCCGGGCGGGGAGGCCCAGAATGTTTACAGCAAGAGCAGCGAGGCCTTCTCCCAGTCACAGGTAAAACTGGGGATGATCCCGACCTCACCAGCTCGCCAACGTTCCCCCCGCTCCCAAATAGACAATAGGCAATAGGTGCAGGAGTAGGCCATTCGGCCCTTCGAGCCAGCACCGCCATTCAATGTCATCACTACCCCGTTCCTGCCTTCTCCCCATATCCCCTGACTCCGCTATTTTCAAGAGGCCTATCTAGCTCTCTCTTGAAAGTATCCAGAGAACCGGCCTCCACCGCCCTCTGAGGCAGAGAATTCCACAGACTCACCACTCGCTGTGAGAAAAAGTGTTTCCTCGTCTCCGTTCTAAATGGCCGACCCCTTATTCTTAAACTGTGTGTGTGTGTGGCCCCTGGTTCTGGACTCCCCCAATATCGGGAACATGTTTCCTGCCTCTAGCGTGTCCAAGCCCTTAACAATCTTATATGTTTCAATGAGATCCACTGTCATCCTCTCATCGCATTGAATGGCGGTGCTGGCTTGAAGGGCCTAATGGCCTACTCCTGCACCTATTGCCTTGTGTCCATCACCTGATCACCTATTGCCTTGTGTCCATCACCTGATCACCTATTGCCTTGTGTCCATCACCTGATCACCTATTGCCTTGTGTCCATCACCTGATCACCTATTGCCTTGTGTCCATCACCTGATCACCTATTGCCTTGTGTCCATCACCTGATCACCTATTGCCTTGTGTCCATCACCTGATCACCTATTGCCTTGTGTCCATCACCATGCTCTGGCCCTCTTGCTCCTCCAGGAGACTTTGTTTTACTGAGCTGTGTTTGTTTGTGTGTGTGTGTGTGTGTGTGTGTGTGTGTGTGTGTGTGTGTGTGTGTGTGTGTGTGTGTGTGTGTGTGTGTGTGTGTGTGTGTGTGTGTGTGTGTGTGTGTGTGTGTGTGTGTGTGTTTGCGTGTGTGTGTGTGTGTGTGTGTGTGCGTGTGTGTGTGTGTGTGTGTGTGTGTGTGTGTTTGCGTGTGTGTGTGTGTGTGTGTGTGTGTGTGTGTGCGTGTGTGTGCGTGTGTGTGTGTGTGTGTGTGCGTGTGTGTGTGTGTGCGTGTGTGTGTGTGTGTTTGCGTGTGTGTGTGTGTGTGTGCGTGTGTGTGTGTGCGTGTGTGTGTGTGTGTGTGTGCGTGTGTGCGTGTGTGTCTTTGCGTGTGTGTGCGTGTGTGTGCGTGTCTGTGCGTGCGTGTGTGTGTGTGTGTCTCTGTGTATACATGTTATCTCCATTCAGGGCTCGCTGGAGGAACTGAAGCTGATTCTCGGCGGGTCAAACGCCCAGATCGCCGCGCTACTCGACTGTCCTCTTCAGGATGACAACAGGCTAAGGACCACAGGTATGTTTTAAGAACACGCCTCGGTGATGTTGTGGCCGGCACCTGCCTTATTCCCGCCGTTCCTAAGTGATAGGAGCAGAATTAGGCCATTCGGCCCATCACGCCTGCCCAGCCATTCAATCATGGCTGATCTATCTCTCCCTCCCAACCCCATTCTCCTGCTTTCTCCACATAACCCCTGACGCCCGCACTAATCAACAATCTATCTATCTCTGCCGTAAAAATATCCACTGACTTGTGGCCTCCACAGCCGTCTGTGGCAAAGAATTCCACAGATTCACTGCCCCCTCAATAAATTCCTCATCTCCTTCCTAAAGGCACGTCCTTTAATTCTGAGGCTGTGCCCTCTGGTCCTAGACTCTCCCACCAGTGGAAACATCCTCTGCACATCCACTCTATCCAGGCCTTTCACAATTCGGTAACGTTTCAATCGGGTCCCCCTCCCCAATCCACCCACCACCCTTTGCGTGGAAAAGTCACCCCTACAGAATCCGATGTTTAAGGTGTGCAGACGCTGGAAAAATCGAAGGTGGACAAAAATGCTGGAGAAACTCAGCGGGTGAGGCAGCGTCTATGGAGCGAAGGAACAGGTGACGTTTCGGGTCGAGACCCTTCTTCCCGAAACGCCACCTATTCCTTCGTTCCATTGATGCTGCCTCACCCGCTGAGTTTCTCCAGCATTTTTGTCTACCTCAGAGTCCTATTAAATCTTTTCCCCTTCACAAACCCATGTTTCTCTGGTCCTCGATTCCCCCGACTCTAGGCAAGAGACTCTGTGCGTCTATCCGATCTATTCCTCTCATGATTTTATACGCCTCCACAAGATCGCCCCTCATCCTCCTGCGCTCCAAGGAATAGAGTCCCAGGCCTGCCCCAACCTCTCCCTGTAGCTCGCACCCTCTAGTCCTGGCAACATCCTCATACATCTATGGTCCGATAGACAATAGGTGCAGGAGGAGGCCATTCGGCCCTTCGAGCCAGCACCGCCATTCAATGTGATCAGGGCTGATCATCCCCAATCAGTACCCCGTTCCTGCCTTCTCCCCATATCCCCTGACTCCGTTATCTTTAAGAGCCCTATCTAGCTCTCTCTTGAAAGCATCCAGAGAACCGGCCTCCACCGCCCTCTGAGGCAGAGAATTCCACAGACTCACCACTCTCTGTGAGAAAAAGTGTTTCCACATCTCCGTTCTAAATGGCCTTATTCTTAAACTGTGTGTGGCCCCTGGTTCTGGACTCCCCCAACATCGGGAACATGTTTCCTGCGTCTAGTGTGTCCAAACCCTTAACAATCTTATATGTTTCAATAAGATTCCCTCTCATCCTTCGAAATTCTAGAATATACAAGCCCAGCTGCTCCATTCTTTCATCATATGACAGTCCCGCCATCCCGGGAATTAACCTGGTGAACCTACACTGGGCTCCCTCAAAAGCAAGAATGTCCTTCCTCAAATTAGGGGACCAAAACTGCACACAATACTCCAGGTGTGGTCTCACTCTGGCCCTGTACAACTGCAGAAGGACCTCTTTGCTCCTATAATCGACTCCTCTTGTATGAAGGCCAACGCGTAGGTTCGCGAGATTGATCCCTGGGATGGCGGGACTGTCATACGAGGAAAGATTGAAAAGATTGGGCTTGTATTCACTGGAGTTTAGAAGGATGAGGGGGCATCTTATAGAAACAAATAAAATTATAAAAGGACTGGACAAGCTAGATGCAGGAAAAATGTTCCCAATGTTGGGCGAGTCCAGAACCAGGGGCCACACAGTCTTAGAATAAAGGGGAGGCCATTTAAGACTGAGGTGAGAAAAAACTTTTTCACCCAGAGAGTTGTGAATTTGTGGAATTCCCTGCCACAGAGGGCAGTGGAGGCCAAGTCACTGGATGGATTTAAGAGAGAGTTAGATAGAGCTGTAGGGGCTAGTGGAATCAAGGGATATGGGGAGAAGGCAGGCACGGGTTATTGATGCAGGTGCAGCAGGCAGTGAAGAAAGCGAATGGCATGTTGGCCTTCATAGCGAGAGGATTTGCGTTTAGGAGCAAGGAGGTCCCACTGCAGTTGTACAGGGCCCTGGTGAGACCACACCTGGAGTATTGTGTGCAGTTTTGGTCGCCCAAATTTGAGGAAGGACATTCTTACTACTGAGGGAGTGCAGCGTAGGTTCACCAGGTTAATTCCCGGGATGGCGGGACTGTCATATGATGAAAGAATGCACCTATTTTCTATGTTTCTATGTTATAGAAATTAGGTGCAGGAGTAGAGGCCATTCGGCCCTTCGAGCCTGCACCGCCATTCAATATGATCATGGCTGATCATCCAATTCAGTATCCCGTACCTGCCTTCTCTCCATACCCTCTGACCCCCTTAGCCACAAGGGCCACATCTAACTCCCTCTTAAATATAGCCAATGAACTGGCCTCAACTACCCTCTGTGGCAGAGAGTTCCAGAGACCCACCACTCTCTGTGTGAAAAAAGTCCTTCTCATCTCGGTCCTAAAGGATTTCCCCCTTATCCTTAAGCTGTGACCCCTTGTCCTGGACCTCCCCAACATCGGGAACAATCTTCCTGCATCTAGCCTGTCCAACCCCTCAAGAATTTTGTAAGTTTCTATAAGATCGCCTCTCAAACTCCTAAATTCTAGAGAGTATAAACCGAGTCTATGCAGTCTTTGTTCATAAGACAGTCCTGACATCCCAGGAATCAGTCTGGTGAATCTTCTCTGCACTCCCTCTATGGCAAGAATGTCCTTCCTCAGATTTGGAGACCAGAACTGTACGCAATACTCCAGGTGTGGTCTCACCAAGACCCTGTACAACTGAAGTAGAACCTCCCTGCTCCTATACTCAAATCCTTTTGCTATGAAATCCTTTTGTTATGAAGGCCAACATGCCATTCAAAATGGCCGACCCTTTATTCTCGCTCCCTGTCTGTGACCTCTGTCTCCCCTTCCTCCCCAACCCCACGCAGCGGCGGCGATCGACTTCATGGCGCTCGGCAACGCGGCCCAGGAGTCGGCCGCGGTGGAGAAGCTGGCCACCGAGATCCGTGCGGTGGATGAGCTCTTCCTGGTGTCCACGTTCCACCTGCCGCCGGCGCAGGGCGGCATCCTGCTGGGCTTCTACCGCAATGGCGACAACGCACGCTACCTCGAGTTCTCCGTGATGGGGAAGATCAACAGAGGTACACGGGTGGGGGGGGGGGGGGGGGGGGGCAAAGGTCCCATAGCGGAGCAAGATAAACGCAATGGGGCTGAGGTGTAGTACGCAACGGAGCGGAACGTCGGCCATTTTAGTAACCCAACCCGACCCGACTCAGTGGAACAGGGGAACAGTTTGTGTTAATAAATCAAAATTCTGAAATTGAGGAGAAGATTTTTCCCCAAAGAACTTTAAATTTTTACCGGGATGTTTCCGTAACCGGCTTCCGTCTCCGCGCTCGTATCTTTACTCGGCTACGACGGGATCTTTGGTGCAGAGACGGAAGCCGGTTACAGAAATGGGGCCGAAAATTACCCCATTGAATCTGCACATGACCGTACCACGTCTTTTTCGTCGAGTGGGCTATCTTGCTCGCTATAGCATCTTTGGGTGGGGGGGGGGGTGGTGGGGGTGGTGGGGGGGAGGGTCACTTCTCCTCACGTGTATGTACCGAGGGTGTGTAGAGAACAGCGTTGAAACAGGCTGGTTCAGTTGCTAAGCCTGCAGGGAAACAGGAGTAGGCCATTCGGCCCTTCGAGCCAGCACCGCCATTCAATGTGATCACGGCTGATCATCCCCAATCAGTACCCCGTTCCTGCCTTCTCCCCATATCCCTTGACTCTGACCATATCCCGAAGAGCTCAATTTCATTCATCTAATTTAAATCTAATTCATCTAATTTAAATCTAATCTAAATCTAAATCTAATCATACAAGGAGCACCAAGGCAAATTCCTTGTATGTGAATACTTGGCCAATAAACTTATTTACTTAAATATCTCTTGAAAACATCCAGTGAATTGGCCTCCTTAGACAATAGGTGCAGGAGGAGGCCATTCGGCCCTTTGAGTCGGCACCGCCATTCAATGTGATCACGGCTGATCATCCCCAATCAGTACCCCATTCCTGCCTTCTCCCCATATCCCCTGACCCCGCTATCTTTAAGAGCCCTGTCCAGCTCTCTCTTGAAAGCATCCAGAGAACCTGCCTCCACCGCCCTCTGAGGCAGAGAATTCCACAGACTCACAACTCTCTGTGTGAAAAAATGTTTCCTCGTCTCCGTTCTAAATGGCTTTACCCCTTATTCTTAAACTGTGTTTAAGGAACCCCCAACATCGGGAACATGTTTCCTGCCTCTAGCGTGTCCAAACCCTTAAAAATCTTATACGTTTCAATAAGATCCCCTCTTACCTGCCAAACAGGCAGGTTCAGTTGCTAAGCTTACATAGAAACATAGAAAAATAGGAGGAGGCCATTCAGCCCTTCGAGCCAGCACCGCCATTCAATATGATCATGGCTGATCATCCCCAATCAGTACCCCATTCCTGCCTTCTCCCCATATCCCTTGATTCCGTTAGTCCCACGAACTAAATCTAACTCTCTTTTTAATACTTCCAGTGAATTGGCCTCCACTGCCTTCTGTGGCAGGGAATTCCACAGATTCACAACTCTCTGGGTGAAAACGTTTTTCCTCACCTCAGTCCTAAATGGCCGACCCCTTATTCTTAAACTGTGTGACCCCTGGTTCTGGACTCCCCCAACATCAGGAACATTTTTCCTGCATCTAGCCTGTCCAATCCTTTAAGAATTTTATATATTTCTATAAGGATCTTATAGAGACTTACAAAATTCTTAAGGGGTTGGACAGGCTAGATGCAGGAAGATTGTTCCCGATGTTGGGGAGGTCCAGGACAAGGGGTCACACAGTTTAAGGATAAGGGGGAAGTCTTTTAGGACTGAGATGAGAAAATCATTTTTCACACAGAGAGTAGTGAATCTGTGGAATTCTCTGTCACAGAAGGTAGTTGTGGCCAGTTCATTGGCTATATTTAAGAGGGAGTTAGATGTGGCCCTTGTGGCTAAAGGGATCAGGGGGTATGGAGAGAAGGCAGGTACAGGATACTGAGTTGGATGATCAGCCGTGATCATATTGAATGGCGGTGCAGGCTCGAATGGCCTCCTCCTGCAGACCTATTTTCTATGTTTCTATGCCCGAGGGGGGAAGAGGGAGTGGCCGGGGGTGAGACTGGTCCTTGATTATGCCGAGACAGCGTGAGGCGTAAACCTCGCTGCTTTAGTAACTCGATAATCTGGAGGGGGGGGGCCAGTCAGGTCGAGACGATTTCCATTTCAGTAACAAAGGGGCCTGGGATTCGGAGACACCGTGTGTTCCGTGCCAAGTGCCAAGGCAGGCCCAGCCTGAGGCCTTGTGGTGAAAATCCAGGAGAGGCCTTTGAGGAGGCTGCGAATGCCTCGAACATGACCTCAGGCTGAAGCAATGAAGGAATTCCCTCTCTCACCGCCAGCTTCACTCCTCCACGCTAACTCAATCAGGCCGACCTCGAACTAAAACCGTGTCAGAACGGCAGCTGAGCCCCTGAAGCTGCTTCACGGTTAATTCCATCCAGATTAATCGCATTATTTCAGGACATTTTGAACTTAATTTGCGGCGTTTTGGACCAGTTGCGGGCGGGACGGGGTAGATTGGCTGATACCAGTGTAGAGGGTGTTGCGGTAATCGAGACATGAGGAGATAAATGTGTGGATGGTCTTTTCGAGGAAAAGAATCAGTTGTAGACAAAAAAATGCTGGAGAAACTTGGCGGGTGAGGCGGCCTCTGCGGAGCGAAGGAATGGGTGACGTTTCGGGTCGAGACCCTTCTTTCAATTAACCTACAAACCTGCAATACGAACATTACACAAAAAGCTGGAGAAACTCAGCGGGTGCAGCAGCATCTAAGGAGCGAAGGAGATAGGCGACGTTTCGGGTCGAGACCCTTCTTCCTACCAACAACCTGATCCTGAATGTCGAAAAAACAAAGGAGGTCATCGTCGCCTTCAGGAAAACCCGGCACAGTCCCACACCACTTCACATCAACGACAGCGATGTGGAGGTGGTCAGTAGCACTAAGTTCCTGGGGGTGCAGATCACTAACAGTCTGACCAGGTCGAATAACATCTCATCAACAGTTAAGAGCGGTTGCACTTTCTGCGCCGGATGAGAAGAGCTCACCTCCCCCATCCCATCCTCACCACTTTCTACAGGGGCACCATAGAGAGTATTTTGACCAGCTGTATCTCTGTCTGGTTTGGGGACTGTAGAGCCTCCGACTGGAAGTCCGTGCAGAGAGTGGTGAGGACAGCGGAAAAAATCATCGGGACCTCTCTCCCCTCAATCGGGGATATTGCGACCAAACGTTGCGTGTCTAAGGCCAGCAGTATTATAAAAGACCCCACACATCTCCATCACGGACTGTTCACTCTGCTGCCCTCGGGCAAAAGATATCGCAGCATAAGGAGCAGAACATCAAGGTTCTGCAACAGCTTCTTCCCACGAGCCATCAGACTCCTGAATGCCATGTAATGGGCTGCCACCGTTGTCCATTTATCCTTTTATCCATGTTTATCCTTCTGTTAATTATCGTGTTGCACGTGGAGCCAAATGCAACAACATTCCGTTTGGAACTGCATATATCGATGTATTTCTAAATGACAATAAAGTTTGTTTGACTTTGACTTGACCTGCACCTGGGGGGTCAAAGATGTCGGCGGGACACGGGAGCGAGGTACAATGGTGGCGGCGGTAAGGTGTGCGAGGGCGGGTTATGAGGCGGGGGAGGGAGGCGATTGGTGATCGCCGACCGACAACCGCCGACGGACAACTCCCGACCAACAACCGCCAACCACCGACCGCCAACCGCCGCCTGCTTTGTCTCCCCCCCGCAGTGCTCCTCCGCTACCTCAGAGAGGACGGCAAGACCCAGTCGGTGACTCTGAACAACGCCCGGCTGGCCGACGGCAAGCCCCACGCCATCATCCTGAGGGTCAGCGGGCTGCGGCGAGGCCGGCTCGAGGCCGAACTCTACGTGGACTGCCAGCGGGTGGACACCAGCCAGGGGCTCCCGGCCATGGTCACCATCCCCGCCCAGGCCACCCACAGTGTCCACACACGGATCAGCAAAGTCTTCGGCAGAGAACCGGTAAGATCGGCAGACAACCAGTGCCTCAAGGTCACAATATAGGAGCAAAGAGGTCCTTTTGCAGTTGTACAGGGCCCCAGTGAGGCCACACCTGGAGTATTGTGCGCAGTTTTGGCCTGTTGGCCTTCATAACAAGAGGAGTTGAGTACAGGAGCAAAGAGGTCCTTCTGCAGTTGTACAGGGCCCTGGTGAGACCACACCTGGAGTATTGTGTGCAGTTTTGGTCCCCTAATTTGAGGAAGGACATTCTTGCTATTGAGGGAGCCCAGCGTAGGTTCACCAGGTTAATTCCCGGGATGGCGGGACTGTCATATGCTGAGAGAATGGAGCGGCTGGGCTTGTACACTCTGGAGTTTAGAAGGATGAGAGGGGACCTCATTGAAACGTATAAGATTGTTAAGGGCTTGGACACGCTAGAGGCAGGAAACATGTTCCCGATGTTGGGGGAGTCCAGAACCAGGGGCCACACATGGTTTAAGAATAAGGAGTAAGCCATTTAGAACGGAGACGAGGAAACACTTTTTTCTCACAGAGAGTGGTGAGTCTGTGGAATTCTCTGCCTCAGAGGGCGGTGGAGGCCGGTTCTCTGGATGCTTTCAAGAGAGAGCTGGATAGGGCTCTTAAAGATAGCGGAGTCAGGGGATGTGGGGAGAAGGCAGGAACGGGGTACTGATTGGGGATGATCAGCCGTGATCACATTGAATGGCGGTGCTGGCTCGAATGGCCAGGAACGGCCTACTCCTGCACCTATTGTCTATTGAACCATAGATGGATGAGGATGTTGCCAGGACTAGAGGGTGTGAGCTACAGGGAGAGGTTATGGCAGGCTGGGACTCTATTCCTTGGAGCGCAGGAGGATGAGGGGAGATCTTATGGAGGCGTATAAAATCATGAGAGGAATAGATCGGAAGACGCACTGTGTAGGTTCATCAGGTTAATTCCCGGGATGGCAGGACTGTCATATACTGAGAGTCTCTTGCCCAGAGTAAGGGGAATCGAGGACCAGAGAAACATGGGTTTAAGGTGGGATTTTGTGGGATTCTGCGGGGCAACTTTTCCACACAACGGGTGGTGGATGTATGAGTTTAAGACGGGGAGATAGATCAGCCATGATCGAGGGGCCAAATGGCCGACTCCTGCACCTGTTGTCTATTGTCTATTGAAACTTGGCAGTGATCGCGGAGAAAACCCACGGGGAGGTGCGCGCTGACGAGGACTCCGGCGCCGTGCGCGCTGTGGGGCAGCGATTCTACCGCTGCGCCACCGTGATCGTGTGTGTGTGCGTTCTCTCTGCTCAGGACTCGTTGCTGGAGTTGAAGCTGATTGTCGGGGGGTCGCTGGCCCAGGTCGGATCGCCGCGACGCTGTCTCCTGCACGGCGAAGACACGCTGAAGAACACAGGTACGCAACGGACGCCGTGTCACGCGTGGAAACGTGGACAACAG
>CAUPSL010001073.1:17500-24276 GCA_963514005.1 Raja brachyura
TTGGTCAACGGTCGATCTCACTTCTATACTCTGACTCGTCCCATTTTTTGTATACAAGCCCCCTTGAAATAAATGCTAGCATTGAGTTTGCTTTTAGACCACAGACAATAGACAATAGGTGCAGGAGGAGGCCATTCGGCCCTTCGAGCCAGCACCGCCATTCAAAGTGATCATGGCTGATCATCCCCAATCAGTACCCCACCCCGTTCCTGCCTTCTCCCCCATATCCCCTGACTCCGCTAAAACAAGGGGGCAGATCATTATCTCAATGGGGTTAGGTTAGGTAAGGGGGAGGTGCAGCGAGACCTGGGTGTCCTTGTACACCGGTCACTGAAAGTTGGCGTGCAGGTACAGCAGGCAGTGAAGAAAGCTCATGGAATGTTACACAAAAAGCTGGAGAAACTCAGCGGGTGCAGCAGCATCTAAGGAGCGAAGGAGATAGGCGACGTTTCGGGTCGAGACCCTTCTTCAGACTGGTCAGGGATCAGGGAAACGAGAGATATAGACGGTGATGTGGAGAGATAAAGAACAATGAATGAAAGATATGCAAAAAAGTATCGATGATAAATGAGACAGGCCGTTGTGAGCTGTTTGTGGTGTGAAAATGAGACTTGGGTGGGGGAGAGATAGACAGAGAGGGAACGCCAGGGCCCGAGGGCTGAGGAAGAGGTGGGAAGGGGAGGAGGCAGCCTGGGTTAACAGAATTGAGAAAATTCAATGTTTAAGCCCAGAGGATGCAGACTCCCCAAGCGGAATATGAGGTGCTGTTCCTCCAACTTGCGGTGTTGCTCACTCTGGCCGTGGAGGAGGCGAATGGAATGTTGGCCTTCATAACAAGAGGAGTCGAGTACAGGAGCAAAGAGGTCCTTCTGCAGGTTGTACAGGGCCCTAGTGAGACCACACCTGGAGTATTGTGTGCTGTTTTGGTCCCCTAATTTGAGGAAGGACATCCTTGCTATTGAGGCAGTGCAGCGTAGGTTCACGAGGTTGATCCCTGGGATGGCGGGACTGTCATATGAGGAGAGATTGAAAAGACTAGGCTTGTCTTCACTGGAGTTTAGAAGGATGAGGGGGGGTGGGGGGTGGGGGGGTGGGGGGTCAATGACTAATCCCCCTCACGGTCTCGTCTCCCATTCCAGGTGACCAGATTAAGGCGCTGGTTGGCCAGTTGGTCCTCTTCAACCAAGGTCTTCGCGAATTGAGGCAAGACATCAGGGAACAGGTGAGGGGGCGCAGGTTGGCGGGTGGGGGTCTTTGGGGGTGGTAGCGGGATCTATGGTCTTGGGTTGGTCGTGGGACCTAGGGTCGGGGGTTGCAGTGGAATCTATGGACGATTCCTGGGATGTCAGACTTGTCTAATGAACAAAGACTTTAGCATAGACTCGGTTTATACTCTCTAGAATTTAGGAGATTGAGAGGGGATCTTATAGAAACTTACAAAATTCTTAAGGGGTTGGACAGGCTAGATGCAGGAAGATTGTTCCCGATGTTGGGACGTCCAGGACAAGGGGTCACAGCTTAAGGATAAGGGGGAAATCCTTTAGGACTGAGATGAGAAGGACATTTTTCACACAGAGAGTGGTGGGTCTCTGGAACTCTCTGCCACAGAGGGTAGTTGAGGTCAGTTCATTGGCTATATTTAAGAGGGAGTTAGATGTGGCCCTTGTGGCTAAAGGGATCAGAGGGTATGGAGAGAAGGCAGGTACGGGATACTGAGTTGGATGATCAGCCATGATCATATTGAATGGCGGTGCAGGCTCGAAGGGCCGAATGGCCTCTACTCCTGCACGTAATTTCTATGTTTCTATGATAGTTGTGGTATCAATGGTCTTCAGGGTGGTAGAGGGATCTAGGGTCTTGGGGGTGATATGGGGATCTAAGTCATGTTTGAGAATGCAGGGTGACTTGGGACAGGTTGGGGGAGTGGGCAGATGCATGGCAGATGAAGTTTAATGCGGATAAAATGTGAGGTTATCCACTTTGGTAGCTAAAACAGGAAGGCAGATTACTATCTAAATGGCGTCAAGTTGGGAAAAGGGGATCTGGGGGTCCTTGTTCATCAGTCTATGAAAGTAAGCATGCAGGTACAGCAGGCAGTGAAGAAAGCCAATGGCATGTTGGCCTTTATAACAAGAGGAGTCGAGTATCGGAGCAAAGAGGTCCTTCTGCAGTTGTACAGGGCCCTAGTGAGACCACACCAATTGTATTGTGTGCAGATTTGGTCCCCTAATTTGAGGAAGGACATTCTTGCTATTGAGGGAGCCCAGCGTAGGTTCACCAGGTTAATTCCCGGGATGGCGGGACTGTCATATGCTGAGAGAATGGAGCGGCTGGGCTTGTACACTCTGGAGTTTAGAAGGATGAGAGGGGATCTCATTCAAACATGTAAGATTGTTAAGGGCTTGGACACGCTAGAGGCAGGAAACATGTTCCCGATGTTGGGGGAGTCCAGAACCAGGGGCCACACACACAGTTTAAGAATAAGGGGTCAGCCATTTAGAACGGAGACACGGAAACACTTTTTCTCACAGAGAGTTGTGAGTCTGTGGAATTCTCTGCCTCAGAGGATCGGTGGAGGCCGGTTCTCTGGATACTTTCAAGAGAGAGCTAGATAGGGCTCTTAAAGATAGCGGAGTCAGGGGGATATGGGGAGAAGGCAGGAACGGCGTACTGATTGGGGATGATCAGCCATGATCACATTGAATGGCGGTGCTGGCTCGAAGGGCCGAATGGCCTCTACTCCTGCACCTATTGTCTGTTGTCCCGTTCCACAGGTGAAGGAGATGTCGTTGATGCGGAACACCGTCCTGGAATGCCAAATCTGCGGTGAGTGTGGATTCCCAACGCCGGAATCTTCCCGGCGTTCCGACGTTGAGTTGGGAGATACGGCGCGGAAACGGGCCCTTCGGCCCAGCGAGTTGCGCCGACCAGTGATCCCCGCACCATCCTACACGCACGCACGCACACGCCTGCAAACCCGCACGTCTTTGGAGCGTGGGGGGGGGGCGAGGGAGGAAAATCCAAGATCTCGGAGAAACCCCACGTGAAGAACGTGCAAACTCCGTGCAGACAGACAGCGCCTGAGGTCGGGGTGGGAACCGGGGTCTCCGGCGCTGCGAGCGCTGTAAGGCAGCGACTCTACCGCTGCACCACCGGGGGGGGAATTCCCGGTCGAAGGAACGTGTTCCGGGGAAAAAGAGGGGCGTCCTAAACGGGACCAGTGCCGGGACCGGGAGTGGGTGGGAAGAGGATTGGCCCAATGGGAATTCTGTGTGAGGGATGAGGAACGTCGGGATTTTCCCTACAACGGCAGTGGGTGGGAAGGGGATTGACCTATTGGGAATTCTGCACGAGAGATGAGGAGCATTAGGATTCCCTTCAACGGGAGTGGGTGGGAAGGGGCTTGACCCATTGGGAATTCTGTACGAGAGATGAGGAGCATTGGGATTCCCTACAGCGGGAGTGGGTGGGAAGAGGCTTGACCTATTGGGAATTCTGTCCGAGAGATGAGGAACGTCGGGATTCCTTACAGAGGGAGTGGATGGGAAGGGGGTTGATCATTTGGGAATTCTGTACGAGAGATGAGGAGCATTGGGATTCCCTACAGCGGGAGTGGGTGGGAAGAGGCTTGACCTATTGGGAATTCTGTCCGAGAGATGAGGAACTTCGGGATTCCTTACAGAGGGAGTGGATGGGAAGGGGGTTGATCATTTGGGAATTCTGTACGAGAGATGAGGAGCATTGGGATTCCCCACAGCGGGAGTGGGTGGGAAGGGGCTTGGCCCATTGGGAATTCTGTCCGAGAGATGAGGAACGTCGGTATTCCCTTCAACGGGAGTGGGTGGGAAGGGGCTTGGTCCATTGGGAATTCTGTCCGAGAGATGAGGAACGTCGGGATTCCCTACAGCGGGAGCGGGTGGGAAGGGGCTCGATCGTTGGGGAATTCTGTACAATAGTTTTATAATCTACATACTGTTTTCCTAAACTATCGATTGAACTCGACTCCCTGCGATGGCGGGGCGGTGAGAGGCCGCGCGGGCACGTGCGTTGGTCGCGTCCGATTCCGTTTCTTTTTATTTTATTTTATTTCATTTATTTTTGTTAGTAGAAAGAGAAAATAGAGAGAAAATAAATGAGGAGAGATCGACCTATTTCGTATCTTTACCCATCCGTCACCCGGTTCTGAACCATTTACTTTCTAAGGTTACGTTATGTTGCCACCATATGCTTGTAAAAAGTCGATAAAAGGAGACCAAGTCTACTTTGCCTAGTAGGAGGAATCTCATTTCTTCGAGATGTAGCGTTTCCGACATATTTGAAATCCAAAATTCTGAAAGTTGACGCGGTCGCGTTTTTCCAGAATTTGAGTAGACGTTTTTTTGCTGTTATTAAACCGTAATTAAAAAGAACTTCTTAGAACGTAGTCAGCTTACGTCCCTCTTCCATTGATCCAAAGATAATCCGTTCTGTATTGGGGTTCAATTTTGTGTTGCATAGTTTTGTAAAATTTAATTCCAAAATTTATGAAGTTTTGTACAGGAGACAAAGGAATGTGTTATAGCGGCATTTTGAGTTAGACATTTATCACAAATGGGGGAGACATTTGGAAATATAGTTATTCAGTCTGGTTTTCGAGTAATATAATTTGTGTATTTTTTTTAATTGCATTAGGTTATGTCTTACATTAATCGAACATTTATGTACATATAATTTAAAAAGATTCCCACCTGTCGTTCGGGATTTTTATCAGTAATTCTTGTTCCCAGTCCCTTCTAATTGCCTCTGTTGTTGGTGTTTCTATATTTAAAATTATATTATATAAGTATGATATTAAATTTCTTGATTCTGCCTTCCTATTCATTCCTTCCTCTAATAAATCTGAGGTTAGAGTTTGATATCCTTGTATAATGATTCAGTTTCTAACGAGGTGCGTTCCCTTTCTCCCCCCCCCCGCCCGGACCAAGGTTTCCATGAGCACCGCTCCAAGTGCGAGCCCAACCCCTGCTTCGAGAGCGTGGCCTGCATGGAGACGTACGGGCACCCGGGATACCGCTGCGGATCCTGTCCCGAGGGCTTCACGGGCAACGGCTCGAGCTGCACCGACATCGATGAGGTGGGCGGTCGATCGGTTCGCGGGCCTGGCATAGACATAGAAAATAGGTGCAGGAGGAGGAGGAACTCAATCCTAAAGCATTTAGGATTTAGCATCTCAATCCTAAATGGCCTAACACCTTATTCTTAAACTGTGTGTCACCCCTGGTTCTGGACTCATTTTTCTTGCATCTAGCGTGTCCAATCCCTAAAGAATTTTATATGTTTCTGTAAGATCCCCTCTCATCCTTCCAAATTCCAGTGAATTCAAGCCCAGCCGCTCCATTCTCTCAGCATATGACAGTCCCCGCCATCCCGGGAATTAACCTGGTGAACCTACGCTGCACTCCCTCAATAGCAAGAATGTCCTTCCTCAAATAGGGGGACCAAAACTGCACACAATACTCCAGGTGTGGTCTCACCAGGGCCCTGTACAATTGCAGTGGGACCTCCTTGCTCCTAAACGCAAATCCTCTCGCTATGAAGGCCAACATGCCATTGGCGTTCTTCACTGCCTGCTGCACCTGCATGCTTACTATCAGTGACTGATGAACAAGGACCCCCAGGTCTCGATGCACCTCCCCTTTTGGCCGAGTAGACTTGATTAATTCTGCTCCTATCACTTATGACCTTAGAAACATAGAAAATAGGTGCAGCAGGAGGCCATTCGGCCCTTCAAGCCAGCACCGCCATTCATTGTGATCATGGCTGATCAATAACCAATCAATAACCCGTGCCTGCCTTCTCCCCATATCCCTCGACTTCACTAGCCCCTAGAGCTCTATCTAACTCTCTCTTAAATCCATCCAGTGATTTGGCCTCCACTGCCCTCTGTGGCAGGGAATTCCACAAATTCACAACTCTCTGGGTGGAAAGGTTTTTTCTCACCTCAGTCTTAAATTACCTCTCCTTTAAGAGGGTAAGCTAGTGCGACTTGACCCGAAACGTCGCCTATCTCCTTCGCTCCTTAGATGCTGCTGCAACCGCTGAGTCTCTCCAGCTTTTTGTGTAACCATTGGGAACATTTTTCCTGCATCTAGCTTGTCCAGTCCTTTTATAGTTTTATATGTTTCTATAAGATCCCACCCCAGCCCTCATCCTTCTAAACTCCAGTGAATACAAGCCTAGACTTTTCAATCTTTCCTCATATGACAGTCCCGCCATCCCAGGGATCGATCTCGTGAACCTACGCTGCACTGCCTCAATCACAAGGATGTCCTTCCTCAAATTAGGTACTGGATTTGGCACGGAAGAGTCCGTGTTCCATGTCCGTGTACGCGGAGTGTTTGTGTGTGTGAGGCTGTTCCGACATCTCCTTCGCCTTCTGGCCCCACCTCACACCCAACTACCGCCCTCATCTTTGGACCCGCCCCTGTGCGTAGGGGAGAGGGGACGGTTTGTGGCGGAGGATGTCCTGGCTGGGTTTGCGCCTTGGCCTGGCCAAGCCGGCCGTCCGCCAGTCACAGAACCAGGCGGAAGATGGCCGGCTGCCTGCCACTTTTCCAGGGTCACGTCTGCACCGCACCCGGGTGTCACTAGCAAATGACTACCCGCTGCTCACGGGCTCCATGGGGGATTTCCGGGAACCGCTGGGCGGTGGAATACATCCTGGACTAGGATTGTAACATCGTTGTTAAATCTTCAGTTTATCGATTGCCCAGGGAGAGAGGGGGAGGGAGAGAGGG
>CAUPSL010001074.1:0-2500 GCA_963514005.1 Raja brachyura
CCCCCACCCCCACCCCCACCCCCCTCCCCCCTCTTATTTTTTTAACAAATCGTTCCACTTCTATCTGACGGCAATCTTAATCCAAAATAAATGGAGGGTTTCTCCGAAGTCTGGAGACCTCCCGAGTTGGGCTACTCGACTGCGACGTTTCTCACTCTGGCACTGCGGGAAACGTATAGTGTTTTTAAAAAAAATATCAGTAAGGGAAGAAACTCTGTCTATTTATGGAGTTTGCGGGGGGTGGGGGGGGGGAGGGGGGGGGCGAGGGTGGAGTCGAGGGGGGGGGGGGGAGAGGTGGCGGGGAGACTGGGGCGAGTGCAGGGAGAGGGTGAGGAGGAGTGTAGGCCCGAAGCCTTTCTAGGCCCGAAGCCTTCTCACACTCTCACGCTCGATCGATGTAAAAACTTGCCCGAAAACCGAATCTTACAAAAAAGCCACAAAAAAAACAAAACTCGGTTGCCGTGGGCGTCTGTAGTCAGGATTATCTCGACATCGGTATTTTAAAATGAAATTACTGATGCAAGTAGAAAACCTCTCCTCCCCCCCTCCCCCCCCCACCCCGATCAAAAATTATTCTGACTATATTTAACTTCTTGGCCTAAAAAATAGGGGGGGGGGGGGGTGCTGGCCAATGTTTCAGGCAATGCTTTACACGTTTAAACTCTCTGAGCCTAATTGAAGGCTTCAGCCACTACTAGGGAGCACTAGGCCTCACTAGGCAAGAGTGGGTCAGTATTTACAGGGGGTCCCTGTAAGGCAGAGTTAGATATAGCTCTTAGGGCTAACTGGATAGAAACATAGAAACATAGAAATTAGGTGCAGGAGTAGAGGCCATTCGGCCCACTGAGTCCGTGCCGACCAGCGACCCCCGTCCACACTTATTCTATGTTTCGTTTAATTTAGTGGGGCGGAGACAACATTATTTTTTCCGTTTTGGGCACCGTATTATAGGAAACATAGAAACATAGACATTAGGTGCAGGAGTAGGCCATTCGGCCCTTTGAGCCTGCACCACCATTCAATATGATCATGGCTGATCATCCAACTCAGTATCCCGTACCTGCCTTCTCTCCATACCCTCTGATCCCCTTTAGCCACAAGGGCCACATCTAACTCCTCTTAAATATAGCCAATGAACTGGCCTCAACTACCCTCTGTGGCAGAGAGATCCAGAGACCCACCACTCTCTGTGTGAAAAAAGTCCTTCTCATCTCGGTCCTAAAGGATTTCCCCCTTATCCTTAAGCTGTGACCCCTTGTCCTGGACCTCCCCAACATCGGGAACAATCTTCCTGCATCTAGCCTGTCCAACCCCTTAAGAATTTTGTAAGTTTCTATAAGATCCCCTCTCAATCTCCTAAATTCTAGAGAGTATAAACCGAGTCTATGCAGTCTTTGTTCATAAGACAGTCCTGATATCCCAGGAGTCTGGTGAACCTTCTCTGCACTCCCTCCATGGCAATAATGTCCTTCCTCAGATTTGGAGACCAGAACTGTACGCAATACTCCAGGTGTGGCCTCACCAAGACCCTATACAGCTGAAGTAGAACCTCCCTGCTCCTATACTCAAATCCTTTTGCTATGAATGCTAACATACCATTCGCTTTCTTCACTGCCTGCTGCACCTGCATGCCTACTTTCAATGACTGGTGTACCATGACACCCAGGTCGCGCTGCATCTCCCCTTTTCCTAATCGGCCACCATTTAGATAATAGTCTGCTTTCCTATTTTTGCACCAAAGTGGATAACCTCACATTTATCCACATTATACTGCATCTGCCAAACATTTGCCCACTCACCCAGCCTGTCCAAGTCATCAAGAATGAAGGGATAAAGAGTCGGCAACTGTCCCGTACTAGCCGGGACATCCCATATATTGGTTTGTCCCGTACGGGATCGCGCTTGTCCCGTATTTGACCGCTGCTACTCGGGTCGAGGGGGCTGTCGGGTCGGACCCCGCCTCACCCGTCCCCGACGTAGTGCATCCCGTGGAGTGCAGCAGCAGCAGCAGCCTCGCACGTGACCCCGTCGGTCGGATCGGTCGGCAGCCCGGCCAGCTGTCCGACCTTCGGGCCTTCGCTGACCGCGGACACCAGCACCACCCCTCCTTCTCGCGGCCGTTCGTCGGTTCGTGAGTTGGACGGGGCGCCGGATTGTGCGTGCGGCCCCCGGGGCCACAACTCCTCAGCCGGCCCACCAAGCTGGGTTTTGTGTGCAGTCCAGCACCCGGGGCCAAACTCATCATTCACCCAGACACGGCCCAGTCGGTCAACGAACTGCCGTCAGGGGAATTTAGATAGGCCTCAGAGAAGGATGAGAGGGGATCTCATTGAAACATAGAAGATTGTTAAGGGTTTGGACACGCTAGAGGCAGGAAACATGTTCCCGATGTTGGGGGCGTCCAGAACCAGGGGCCACACACACACAGTTTAAGAATAAGGGGTCGGCCATTTAGAACGGAGACGAGGAAACACTTTTTCTCACAGAGAGTCTGTGGAAT
>CAUPSL010001074.1:7500-10000 GCA_963514005.1 Raja brachyura
GCAAGTTTCTTGGCGGGGTTTTCAAGTATGGATTGTCGTGTACCAATAATGTGGTAAGTACATTTTGTGGTTATGTTTTCAAATACCGTATTTCCCGGGGAGTGGGGGTGGGGGGAGAGCTCCTTTCACAGCGTTTGGGGAGTCTGGCCCGGGGTAAAGTTGCGGGGAGGGCACGAATGTTATGAATGAGGGGATTGGGATAATGCCACTTGCGCGGAGGCGTGGAATACCACCGCATTGAGGCGGGAGGGGGGGAGAGAACTAGCTCGGGTGGCTGAGCGGCCGCCGGGCCGGACAGCGGAACCAGCTGCCACCTTAGCTCCTTCTGCCGGTCCCTGCTCACCTCTGGCAGCTCTCCGTCTAAAAACCTCTCTCCTGCCGCTCGCTGGCCTCACTCATGTCCTTAAATTCCGACAGCGCGATTGAGGTTACTCGGCTGTGGGAATTTAAGGATTTGGAGGAAGTCGCTGACATGAGCGAAGTCGGCGAACGGCAGGTGACAGGTGTTCCGACGGAGAGCACTGCCAGAGGTGAGCGGGCCGGCAGAAGGCGCTGAAGTTGCGGCCAGTTCTGCTGTCGGGTCCCGGTGGCCGCTTGTAGCTCCCCGAGCTGCTTCTATCCCCAGCTACAGTGCGTGGCTTCGCGCCCGGAGAGCTGCGGTAGCGGTGAGTGAGTGAGTTACTGGCAGTATCCCCGACACCCTCCTTCTCAACACTCCTGCCCTCCCCACAACTTTACCCCTGGCACAGACTCTCCACACACTGTGAAAGGAACTGTTCCCCTAATTGGTCTGGGACTAGGAAGCATAGGAAGGGTAAATTGAAATGTCACTGCTTTTTATTCATTTATTTATTTAACGGAGAGAACAATCTGCGCATGCGCGGTTTCATTTAATTTTTATTTTAAGCGGACTGAGTGCCTACCCTGAGTAATTACTCACGGCACGTGCCTGTTGTAATCATGTATTGTCTTTCCGCTGACTGGTTAGCTCGCAACAAAAAGCTTTTCACTGTACCTCGAAGGTAGACAAAAATGCTGGAGAAACTCAGCGGGTGAGGCAGCGTCTGTAGAGCGAAGGAAATAGGCGACGTTTCGGGTCAAGACCCTTCTTCAGGCTGATGTGGGGGTGGGGGGAAGAAAGGAAGAGGCGGAGACAGTGGGCTGTGGGAGAGCTGGGAAGGAGGGAGAGAGCAGGGACTACCTGAAATTGGAAGAGTCACTGTACCTTGGTACACCTGACAGCCAACTGAACTGAAACTGTTTTAGAAATGTCCTGCCCTGATCTGCGAAGGTTCCTTGCCCAGAGTCAGGGAATCGAGGACCAGAGGACACAGGTTCAAGGTGAAGGGGAAAAGATTTAATAGGAATTTGAGGGGTAACTTTTTCCACACAGAGGGCGGTGGGTGTATGGAACGAGCTGCCGGAGGAGGTAGTCGATGCTGGGACTATCCCAACGTTTAAGAAACAGTTAGGCAGGTACATGGATAGGACGGGTTTGGAGGGATGTGGGCCAAACGCGGGCAGGTGGGACTAGTGTAGCTGGAGATAGCTACAAAAACCTGGAGTAACTCAGCGAGCATCTATGGAGCGAAGGAAATAGGCGACGTTTTGGGTCGAGACCCTTGTTCAGACTGCTGTTCATGTTGTTATAGACATCAGTCGATAGTCCATCCCCTCTTGTGACGGAGACGGAGAGCTCAAGAAACAGCAGGGAGATGTCCAAGTGGAAACATATAAGATTCTTCAATGATTATAGCCAATAGACAACAGGTGCAGGAGTAGGCCATTCGGCCCTTCGAGCCAGCACCGCCATTCAATGTGATCATGGCTGATCATCCCCAATCAGTACCCCGTTCCTGCCTTCTCCCCATATCCCCTGACTCCGTTATCTTTAAGAGCCCTATCTAGCTCTCTCTTGAAAGCATCCAGAGAACCGGCCTCCACCGCCCTCTGAGGCAGAGAATTCCACAGACTCACCACTCTCTGTGAGAAAAAGTGTTTCCTCGTCTCCGTTCTAAAAGGCTTTTACCCCTTATTCATAAACTGTGTGTGTGTGGCCCCTGGTTCTGGACTCCCTCAACATCGGGAACATGTTTCCTGCCTCTAGCGTGTCCAAGCCCTTAACAATCTTATATGTTTCAATGAGATTCCCTCTCATCCTTCTAAACTCCAGAGTGTACAAGCCCAGCCGCTCCATTCTCTCAGCATATGACAGTCCCGCCATCCCGGGAATTAACCTGGTGAACTTACGCTGCACTCCCTCAATAGCAAGAATGTCCTTCCTCAAATTAGGGGACCAAAACTGCACACAATACTCCAGGTGTGGTCTCACTAGGGCCCTGTACAACTGCAGAAGGACCATCCCGGGAATTAACCTGGTGAACCTACGCTGCACTCCCTCAATAGCAAGAACGTCCTTCCTCAAATTAGGGGACCAAAACTGCACGCAATACTCCAGGTGTGGTCTCACTAGGGCTCTGTACAACTGCAGAAGGACCTC
>CAUPSL010001074.1:20000-22500 GCA_963514005.1 Raja brachyura
GGTTCGCCCATTCCGCAATGGAAAAAGCCCGCTGCAGAAACTTCCCATATAACAATTCCAGCACGGAAACTGGCCCTCTCGGCCCTTCCAGTCCGTGCCGACCATTTATTTTCCCCTAGTCCCATCTACCTGCACTCAGACCATACCCCTCCATTCCCTTCCCGTCCATATACCTATCCACTTTACTTTTAAATGTTAAAATCAATCCTGCCTCCACCACTTATGCAGGAAGATCATTCCACACAGCCACCACTCTCTGAGTAAAGAAGTTCCCCCTCATGTTACCCCTAAACTTCTGTCCCTTAATTCTCATGTCATGCCCTCTTGTTTGAATCTTCCCTACCCTCAATGGGAAAAGCTTATCCACGTCAACTCTGTCTATCCCTCTCATCATTTTAAAGACCTCAATCAAGTCCCCCCTTAACCTTCTGCGCTCCAAAGAATAAAGACCTAACTTGTTCAACCTTTCTCTGTAACTTAGTTGCTGGAACCCAGGCAACATTCTAGTAAATCTCCTCTGTACTCTCTCGATTTTGTTGACATCCTTCCTATAATTAGGCGACCAAAATTGTGCACCATACTCCAGAATTGGTCTCACCAATGCCTTGTACAATTTTAACATTACTTCCCTACTCCTATATTCAGTGCTCTGATTTATAAAGGCCAGCACACCAAAAGCTTTCTTTACCACCCTATCTACATGCGATTCCACCTTCAGGGAACTATGCACGGTTATTCCTAGATCCCTCTGTTCCACAGCATTCCTCTAGTACATGGTGCCCAAAACTGAACACAATACTCTAAATACAGTGAAGAAAGCCAATGGTATGTTAGCTTTCATAGCAAAAGGATTTGAGTATAGGAGCAGGGAGGTTCTACTTCAGTTGTATAGGGTCTTGGTGAGACCACACCTGGAGTATTGCGTACAGTTCTGGTCTCCAAATCTGAGGAAGGACATTATTGCCATAGAGGGAGTGCAGCGAAGGTTCACCAGACTGATTCCTGGGATGTCAGGACTGTCTTATGAACAAAGACTGCATAGACTCAGTTTATACTCTCTAGAATTTAGGAGATTGAGAGGGGATCTTATAGAAACTTACAAGATTCCTAAGGGGTTGGACAGGCTAGATGCAGGAAGATTGTTCCCGATGTTGGGGAGGTCCAGGACAAGGGGTCACAGCTTAAGGATAAGGGGGAAATCCTTTAGGACCGAGATGAGAAGGAATTTTTTCACACAGAGAGAGGTGGGTCTCTGGAACTCTCTGCCACAGAGGGTAGTTAAGGCCAGTTCATTGGCTATATTTAAGAGGGAGTTAGATGTGGCCCTTGTGGCTAAAGCGGATCAGAGGGTATGGAGAGAAGGCAGGTACGGGATACTGAGTTGGATGATCAGCCGTGATCATATTGAATGGCGGTGCAGGCTCGAAGGGCCGAATGGCCTACTCCTGCACCTAATTTCTATGTTTCTATGTTTCTAAATGCAATTAGTTCATATTTACAGATGTTGATATTTCCAGGGATACCCCACCTGTATCGATATTTTCGCAGAGTCTCGAGCTGAGGAAATATTTTCATGTGGGATCTCCCAGGTTAATTGACATTTTCAGGGAGACCGCACACTTAGCTTAGAAGTACAGCGCGGAAACAGATCGACCAGCGATCTCCGCACCCTCACACACACTATCCCACACACACACACACACTTGGGAGAATTTTACATTTTATATCAAGCCGGTTTAACAATTTTCAAACCTTTGGAGTGCGGGAGGAAACTGAAGATCTCGGAGGGAACCCATGCGGGTCTCGGGGGGGGGAACGTGCAAACTCCGCGCACGGGTCCACCGCGCCGAATGCCAATCGATATTCACGGGAGTCTAGCAGAACTGACGTTTCTTCAGCCAGAGGGCGGTGAATCTGTGGAATTCTTTGCCACAGACGGCTGTGGAGGCCACAAGTCAGTGGATATTTTTAAGGCCGAGATAGACAGATTCTTGATTAGTGCGGGTGTCAGGGGTTACGGGGAGATTGGGGTTAGGAGGGAGAGATAGACCAGCCGTGATTGAATGGCGGAGTAGACTCGATGGGCCGAACGGCCTAATTCTGCTCCTATCCCTTAAGACCATATGAATGTGCTCCTATCTATCTGCTTGGACTCAGTGGGTTTGTGAACTGAACTGAACACACCTCGATAGACTCGTGAACTAACGTAGGGGCAGCTAGCGCTAGTGTGCGGGGATCGCTGGTCGGCGCGGACTCGCTGGGCCGAAGGGCCTGTTTCCGCGCTGTGTCTCTGAACCAAACTGGTGGAGGAAAGAACTGCGGACGCTGGGTTAAATCGAGGACAGACGCAAAACGCCAGAGTAACTCAGCGAGACGGGCAGCGTCTCCGCAGAGAAGGAACGGGCGACGTTTCGGGTCAAGACCCTTCCTCAGACTGATTCAGTTCAGTTTAATTTAGTTCACTTTCCACTCATTCTTCTGGCTGAAAGTGGGGATGAGT
>CAUPSL010001074.1:27500-38931 GCA_963514005.1 Raja brachyura
AATTTAGGATGTGAGGGGATCTTATTGAAACATATAAGCTTATTATGGGTTAAAGAAGGAACGGCAGATGCTGGAGAATCGAGGGTTACACAAAAAGCTGGAGAAACTCAGCAGGTGCAGCAGCATCTAAGGAGCGAAGGAGATAGGCAACGTTTCGGGTCGAGACCCTTTTATTATGGGATTGGACACACCAGAGGCAGGAAACATGTTCCCGATGTTGGGGGAGTCCAGAACCAGCGGCCACACACACAGTTTAAGAATAAGGGGTCGGTCATTTAGGACTGAGACGAGGAAAATGTTTTTCACCCGGAGGGTTGTGAGTCTGTGGAATTCTCTGCCTCAGAGGGCGGTGGAGGCCGGTTCTCTGGATGCTTTCAAGAGAGAGCTAGATAGGGCTCTTAAAGATAGCGGAGTCAAGGGATATGGGGAGAAGGCAGGAACGGGGTACTGATTGGGGATGATCAGCCATGATCACAGTGAATGGTGGTGCTGGCTCGAAGGGCCGAATGGCCTCTACTCCTGCGCCTGTTGTCTATTGTCTACTGTTTCTATGGATGGTAAAGAGGGGGAAGAGGCCATTGCTAGCTGTGGCCGAGCGGAGAAACGAGTGGCGGACATCTTGACAGGTCCCATGCTGACGTCTCTTCCCCTTGCCTCCTCCTCCTCCTTGCCCAGGGTTGTTCCAGAGGGCCATCGCCCAGAGCGGCACGGCCATCTCCAGCTGGTCGGTCAACTACCAGCCGGCCAAATACACTCGCATGCTGGCCAAGAAGGTGGGCTGCAACTTCCCGGAGACGGTGGACGTGGTGGAGTGCCTGAGGAGGAAGTCCTACAGGGAACTGGTGGACCAGGACATCCAGCCCACCAGGTAAGGCCCAGCCCCAGATGTGCCCAAGGGGTCGCGACCTCCACCTCCACCTCCACCCCCAGATGTGCCCGAGTGTCGCGACCTCCACCTTCACCCCCAGATGTGCCCAAGGGGTCGCGACCTCCACCTGGACCCCCAGATGTGCCCGAGGGGTTGCGACCGCCACCTCCACCCCCAGATGTGCCCACGGGGTCGCGACCTCCACCTCCACCTCCACCCCCAGATGTGCCCGAGTGTCGCGACCTCCACCTTCACCCCCAGATGTGCCCAAGGGGTCGCGACCTCCACCTGGACCCCCAGATGTGCCCGAGGGGTTGCGACCTCCACCTCCACCCCCAGATGTGCCCACGGGGTCGCGACCTCCACCTCCACCTCTAGCCCCAGATGTGCCCAAGGGGTCGCCACCTGCACCTCCACCCACCAGATGTGCCCAAGGGGTCGCGACCTCCACCTCCACCCCCCAGATGTGCCCGAGGGGTCGCGACCTCACAATCTCCACCCCCCAGATGTGCCCTAGGGTCACGATCTCCACCTCCACCTCTACCCCCAGATGTGCCCGAGGGGTCGCGACCTCCACCTCCAGCCCCCAGATGTGCCCAAGGGGCCGTGACCTCCACCTCCACCCCCAGATGTGCCCAAGGGGTCGCGACCTCCACCCCCAGATGTGCCCAAGGGTCGTGACCTCCACCCCAGATGTGCCCAAGGGGTCGTGACCTCCACACCCCAGATGTGCCCAAGGGTCGCGACCTCCACCCCCCAGATGTGCCCTAGGGTCGTGATCTCCATCCCCCATATGTGCCCTAGGGTCGCGACCTCCGTCCCCAGATGTGCCCAAGGGTCGCGACCTCCGTCCCCAGATGTGCCCAAGGGGTCGCGATCTCCACCCCCCAGATGTGCCCAAGGGTCGCAATCTCCACCCCCCAAATGTGCACTAGGATCGCGACCTCCGTCCCCCAGATGTGCCCAAGGGTCACGACCTCCGCCCCCAGATCCAGATGTGCTCAAGGGTTGCGACCCCAAAACGTCACCCTTTTTCACAGTTAATGGGTGACTTTGCTGAGAGAATGGAGCGGCTGGGCTTGTACACTCTGGAGTTTAGAAGGATGAGAGGGGATCTCATTGAAACATATAAGATTGGACACGCTAGAGGCAGGAAACATGTTCCCGATGTTGGGGGAGTCCAGAACCAGGGGCCACACACACACAGTTTAAGAATAAGGGGTCGGCCACTTAGAACGGAGACGAGGAAACACTTTTTCTCCCAGAGAGAGGTGAGTCTGTGGAATTCTCTGCCTCAGAGGGCGGTGGAGGCCGGTTCTCTGGATGCTTTCAAGAGAGAGCTGGATAGGGCTCTTAAAGATAGCGGAGTCAGGGGATATGGGGGGGAAGGCAGGAACGGGGTACTGATTGGGGACGATCAGCCGTGATCACATTGAATGGCGGTGCTGGCTCGAAGGGCCGAATGGCCTCTACTCCTGCACCTATTGTCTATTGTCAAAGTCAATTTTATCCGGAAGGTGCAGTGAAATGAATTTGCCGGCAGCAACACACTTGAAAAGAGAATACACAATACACAATGAGATTTGACACACACACATGGATCTTCACTGTGGCAGGAAGGTGACAAGGTTCGGCCTGCCCTCCTCTTTTGTCCATCAGAGATCGGGGTATCCTCTCCAGAGATGCTGCCTGTCCCGCTGAGTTCCTCCAGCATTTTGTGCCTACCCCAGATCTAAGCTGGGGGGCAGTGTTAGCTGTGAGGAGGATGCTAGGAGACTGCAAGGTGACTTGGATAGGCTGGGTGAGTGGGCAAATGTTTGGCAGATGCAGTATAATGTGGATAAATGTGAGGTTATCCACTTTGGTGGCAAAAACAGGAAAACAGACTATTACCTAAATGGAGGCTGATTAGGAAAAGGGGAGATGCAGCGCGACCTGGGTGTCATGGCACACCAGTCATTGAAAGTAGGCATGCAGGTGCAGCAGGCAGTGAAGAAAGCGAATGGTATGTTAGCTTTCATAGCAAAAGGATTTGAGTATAGGAGCAGGGAGGTTCTACTTCAGTTGTACAGGGTCTTGGTGAGGCCACACCTGGAGTATTGCGTACAGTTCTGGTCTCCAAATCTGAGGAAGGACATTATTGCCATAGAGGGAGTGCAGAGAAGGTTCACCAGACTGATTCCTGGGATGTCAGGACTGTCTTATGAACAAAGACTGCATAGACTCGGTTTATACTCTCTAGAATTTAGGAGATTGAGAGGGGATCTTATAGAAACTTACAAAATTCTTAAGGGGTTGGACAGGCTAGATGCAGGAAGATTGTTCCCAATGTTGGGGAGGTCCAGGACAAGGGGTCACAGCTTAAGGATAATGGGGAAATCCTTTAGGACCGAGATGAGAAGGACATTTTTCACACAGAGAGTGGTGGGTCTCTGGAACTCTCTCCCACAGAGGGTAGTTGAGGCCAGTTCATTGGCTATATTTAAGAGGGAGTGAGATGTGGCCCTTGTGGCAAAGGGGATCAGAGGGTATGGAGAGAAGGCAGGTACGGGATATTGAGTTGGATGATCAGCCATGATCATATTGAATGGCGGTGCAGGCTCGAAGGGCCGAATGGCCTACTCCTGCACCTATTGTCTATGTTTCTATGTTTCTATCTCTGGAGAACGTGGATCGGTGATGTTTTGGGTGAAGAACCTTGCTTTGTCAAGGGATATGGGGCCAGAGGGAAAAGTGCGCGGCCCGCTGTGCGGTAGGTTGGAAGATTGGACAGGTACATGGACAGGACAGGTTTAGAGGGACATGTGAGACTAGTGTAGATGGGACATGTTGGCCGGTGTGGGCGTGTTGGGCCGAAGGGCCTGTTTTCAAGGTATATGACTCTACGAGAGGTCCATGTCGATCAGTTGTATAAGATGCAGAGATAGGTTGAATAAGTTAGGTCTTTATTCTCTGGAGCGCAGAAGGTTAAGGGGGGGCTTGATAGAGGTCTTTAAAATGATGAGAGGGATAGACAGAGTTGACGTGGACAAGCTTTTCCCTTTGAGAATAGGGAAGATTCAAACAAGAGGACATGACTTTAGAATGAAGGGACAGAGGTTTAGGGTAACATGAGGGGGAACTTCTTTACTCAGAGAGTGGTAGCGGTGTGGAATGAGCTTCCAGTGGAAGTGGTGGCGGCAGGTTCGTTGGTATCATTTAAAAATAAATTGGATAGGCATATGGATGAGAAGGGTATGGAGGGTTATGGTATGAGTGCAGGCAGGTGGGACTAAGGGAAAAAAAGTTGTTCGGCACGGACTTGAAGGGCCGAGATGGCCTGTTTCCGTGCTGTAATTGTTATATGGTTATATGTTATATGGTTAAGATGTTGGTGAGACTGCATCTAGAATTTTGTGTTCAGTTCTGGGCACCACGTTAGAGGAAAGATATCGTCGAGCTGGAAAGGGTTTCAGAGAAGATTTACGAGGACGTTGCCGGGACTCGAGGGGCCTGAGCTACAGGGAGAGGTTGAGGGGGCTGAGTCTCTATTCCCTGGAGCGCAGGAGGATGAGGGGCGATCTTATAGAGGTGGACAAAATCATACGAGGAATTGGAGATATTGCCTTCAATTCCCTCATCCAGATCATTAATGTATATGTATAATGGATCTTATAGAAACTTACAAAATTCTTAAGTGGGTTGGACAGGCTAGACGCAGGAAGATTATTCCCGATGTTGGGGAAGTCCAGAACAAGGGGTCACACAGTTTAAGGATAAAGGGGAAGTCCTTTAGGACCGAGATGGGAAAAACATTTGTCACACAGAGAGTGGTGAGTCTGTGGAATTCTCTGCCACAGAAGGTAGTTGAGGCCAGTTCATTGGCTATATTTAAGAGTTAGTTAGATGTGGCCCTTGTGGCTAAAGGGATCAGAGGGTATGGAGAGAAGGCAGGTACAGGATACTGAGTTGGATGATCAGCCATGATCATATTGAATGGCAGTGCAGGCTCGAAGGGCCGAATGGCCTCAACTCCTGCACCTATTGTCTATGTTTCTATGTTTCTATGAATAGATCGGGTAGACGCACAGAGTCTCTTGCCCAGAGTAGGGGAATCGAGGACCAGAGGACACGGGTTCAAGGTGAAGGGGAAAAGATTTAATAGGAATCTGAGGGGTAACTTTTCCACACAGAGGGTGGTGGGTGTATGGAACGAGCTGCCGGAGGAGGTAGTTGAGGCTGGGACTATCCCATTGTTTAAGAAACAGTTGGACAGGTGCATGGATAGGGCGGGTTTGGAGGGATATGGACTAAACGCGGGCAGGTGGGACTAGTGTAGATGGGGCATGTTGGCCGGTGTGGGCAAGTTGGGCCGAAGGGCCTGTTTCCGCGCTGTATCACTCTATGACTGTGGCCGAATGTAGTGTTACAAAGTTATAGCGTAACAGTTACAGAGGGAAAAGTACGCAGTCCGCTGTGAGGTAGGTTGGAAGAATGGACAGATACGTGGATAGGACATGTTTAGAGCGATATGGTGCAAGTGGGACTAGTGTAGATGGGACATGTTGGCCGGTTTGGGCAGGTCGGGCCGAAGGGCCTGTTTTCAAGGTGTATGACTCCACGAGAGGCCCATGTTGGTGGGCATGGGCGAGTTGGGCCGAAGGGCCAGTTTCCACATTGTATCATCACTCTATGACTAGTGTAGCTGGGACATTGTTGGCCAGTGTGGGCAAGTCGGGCCGAAGGGCCAGTTTTCAAGGTGTATGGGTCTACGAGAGGTCCATGTTGTTGGGCATGGGCGAGTTGGGCCGAAGGGCCAGTTTTCAAGGTGTATTGGTCTACGAGAGGTCCATGTTGGTGGGCATGGGCGAGTCGGGCCGAAGGGCCAGTTTTCAAGGTGTATGGGTCTACGAGAGGTCCATGTTGGCATGGGTGCGTTGAAGTCCAGTTCTCACGCCCCCACGTACGTTCATGACTCTCTCTCTCTCCGTCTACCCCAGGTACCACATCGCCTTCGGGCCGGTGGTGGATGGAGACGTTCTCCCGGACGACCCGGAGATCCTGATGGAGCAGGGGGAGTTCCTCAACTACGACATCCTGCTGGGGGTGAACCAGGGCGAGGGCTTCAAGTTCGTGGAGTCGCTGGTGGACAACGAGGACGGCATCTCGGCCAGCTACTTCGACTTTGCCGTCTCCAACTTTGTGGACAACCTGTACGGCTACCCGGAGGGGAAGGACATCCTGCGGGAGACCATCAAGTTCATGTACACCGACTGGGCGGACCGCGACAACGGCGAGATGCGGCGCAAGACGCTGCTGGCGCTCTTCACCGACCACCAGTGGGTGGCGCCCGCCATCGCCACCGCCCGGCTCCACGCCGAGTACCAGTCGCCCACGTACTTCTACACCTTCTACCACCACTGCCAGAGCGAGATGAAGGCGGTGTGGGCCGACGCCGCGCACGGAGACGAGATCCCCTACGTCTTTGGCGTGCCCATGATCGGCGTGACCGAGCTCTTCCCCTGCAACTTCTCCAAGAACGACGTGATGCTCAGCGCCGTCGTCATGACCTACTGGACCAACTTCGCCAAGACCGGGTGAGCGTGGCGCAGTGGAGCGGAGCAGCCCTCCCTTCCTCCAACCCCAACCCCCCAACTCACCCCAACCCCCAACTCACCCCAACCCCCCAACTCACCCCAACCCCCCAACTCACCCCAACCCCCCAACTCACCTCAACCCCCCAACTCACCTCAACCCCCCAACTCACCCCAACCCCCCAACTCACCTCAACCCCCCAACTCACCTCAACCCCCCAACTCACCCCAACCCCCCAACTCACCTCAACCCCCCAACTCACCCCAACCCCCCAACTCACCCCAACCCCCCAACTCACCCCAACCCCCAACTCACCCCAACCCCCCAACTCACCCCAACCCCCCAACTCACCCCAACCCCCCAACTCACCTCAACCCCCCAACTCACCTCAACCCCCCAACTCACCCCAACCCCCCAACTCACCCCAACCCCCAACTCACCCCAACCCCCCAACTCACCCCAACCCCCCAACTCACCTCAACCCCCCAACTCACCCCAACCCCCCAACTCACCTCAACCCCCCAACTCACCTCAACCCCCCAACTCACCCCAACCCCCCAACTCACCTCAACCCCCCAACTCACCCCAACCCCCCAACTCACCTCAACCCCCAACTCACCCCAACCCCCCAACTCACCCCAACCCCCCAACTCACCTCAACCCCCAACTCACCCAACCCCCCAACTCACCCCAACCCCCCAACTCACCCCAACCCCCCAACTCAACCCAACCCCCAACTCTCACCCCCCGACCACCACCACCCCCCCACCACCCCCTCCAAACTCACCCCCCCACCCCACCTCACCCCCCCACCCCCACCTCACCCCCCCCACCCCCACCTCACCCCCACCCCCACCTCACCCCCCCACCCCCACCTCACCCCCCACCCCCACCTCACCCCCCCCACCCCCACCTCACCCCCCCACCCCCACCTCACCCCCACCCCCACCTCACCCCCCCCACCCCCACCTCACCCCCACCCCCACCTCACCCCCCCACCCCCACCTCACCCCCCACCCCCACCTCACCCCCCCCACCCCCACCTCACCCCCCCCACCCCCACCTCACCCCCCCACCCCCACCTCACCCCCCCCACCCCCACCTTACCCCCCCACCCCCAACTCACCCCCCCACCCCCACCTCACCCCCCACCCCCACCTCACCCCCACCCCCACCTCACCCCCCCCACCCCCACCTCACCCCCACCCCCACCTCACCCCCCCACCCCCACCTCACCCCCCCACCCCCACCTCACCCCCCCACCCCCACCTCACCCCCCCCACCCCCACCTCACCCCCACCCCCACCTCACCCCCCCACCCCCACCTCACCCCCCCCACCCCCACCTTACCCCCCCACCCCCACCTCACCCCCCCACCCCCACCTCACCCCCCACCCCCACCTCACCCCCACCCCCACCTCACCCCCATATCACCCCCCCCACCCCTCCCCACCATACCCACCCCCAACTCAACCCCCCCCGGTTGGCAAAGCCCACTCATCCCCCCACCCCCCGGCCAATACACACACGCGCCCGCTTCATCTTCATCCCCCCCCACTCTCTCTCCCCCCCCCCACTCTCTCTCTCCCCCCACCACTCTCTCTCCCCCCCCACCCCTGTCCTCTTCCGCCAGCCATTCCCTATTCTTTCCCCCAACTCCCCTCCACCCCAACCAGTGGTCACGGTGGCGCAGCGGTAGAGGCGGAGCGCTGTCTACGGGCGCTGTCTTTATGGAGTTTGCACGTTCTCACCGTGACCCGCGTGGGTTTTCCCCGGGCGCTCCGGTTTCCTTCCACACTCCAAAGACGTGCGTGCAGGTTTGTAGGTTAATTGGCTTTGGTGTAAATGTAAAAATTGTCCCTGGTGTGTGTGTGTAGGATGGTGTTAGTGTGCGGGGATCGCTGGTCAGCGCGGACCCGGTGGGTCGAAGGGCCTGTTTCCCCGCTGTATCTCGAAACTAAACCCCCCAAACCTGTCCTCACCCCCCTCTCAACCCGAACTCTCTCCCCCCTCCCCAATCTCGCCAGAGACCCAGTGTTTGATCCTGACCGCGGCAGGCCGCCCGTACGCAGTCTGCGCGTTCCCCCGTGTCCCGCGCGGGTTTCCCCCCACACTCCAAAGGCGTGCAGCCTAGTAGGCCGACACAAAATGGTGGCGTGACTCATCGGGGACGGGCAGCATCTCTGCGGAGAAAAGGGTTGCTGTGTCTATCTTTGGCTTAAACCAGCATCTGTGGTTCCTTGTACATATACATTGGCTATATTTAAGAGGGAGTTAGATGTGGCCCTTGTGGCTTAGTGGATCAGGGGGTATGGAGAGAAAGCAGGAAAGACATTCTTACCATACAGAGAAGGTTCACCAGACTGATTCCTGGGATGGCAGGACTTCTATGTGAAGATAGACTGGATAGGCTCGGCTTGCACTCGCTGGAATTTAGAAGATTGAGGGGGGATCTTATAGAAACTTACAAAATTCTTAAGGGGTTGGACAGGCTAGATGCAGGAAGATTGTTCCCGATGTTGGGGAAGTCCAGGACAAGGGTCACACAGTTTAAGGATAAGGGGGAAGTCCTTTAGGATTGAGATGAGGAAATCATTTTTCACACAGAGACTGGTGAATCTGTGGAATTCTCTGTCACAGAAGGTAGTTGAGGCCAGTTCATTGGCTATATTTATCCCTCCATGGCAAGAAGGCAGGTACGGGATACTGAGTTGGATGATCAGCCATGATCATATTGAATGGCGGTGCAGGCTCGAAGGGCCGAATGGCCTACTCCTGCACCTATTGTCTATGTTTCTATGTTTCTATATGGGATTGGAGGCTAATTGGCCTGGTGTAACGCAAATTGCCCCAAGTGTGTGTGTGTGTGTGTGTGTGTGTGTGTGTGTGTGTGTGTGTGTGTGTGTGTGTGTGTGTGTGTGTGTGTGTGGGCAGCGCTAGTATGCGGCGTGGACTCGGTGGGCCGAAGGGCCTGTTTCCACGTTGTGTCTCTGAACCAAACTCAACTCAACTCAATCGCATTTTACACACAGTTAGACAGGTACATGGATAGGACAGGTTTGGAGGGATATGGGCCAAACGCAGGCAGCTGGGACTAGTGTAGATGGGGCCTGTTGGGCAAGTTGGCTGAAGGGCTGATTTCCGTGCCGTTTGACTCTGGGAGTTTGGAGATATAGCATGAAAACAGGCCCTTCGGCCCACCAAGTCTGTGCCGACCAGCGATCCTTCTACACTAATGCTATCCCACACACACCCGTGACAATTGGCCATTTGATTGAAGCCAATTGACCTACAAACCAAATGCTTAAGAAAGAACTGCAGATGCTGGAAAAATCGAAGGTAGACAAAAAATGCTGGAGAAACTCAGCGGGTGAGGCAGCGTCTATGGAGTCGAAGGAATAGGTGATGTTTCGGGACGAAACGTCACCTATTCCTTCGCTCCATAGATGCTAGAGTCTCGGGTTCGATCCCGTTTCGACCAGAAACGTCACCTATTCCTTCGCTCCATAGATGCTGCCTCGCCCGCTGAGTTTCCCCAGCATTTTTGGCAACCTACAAACCAATAAGTCTTTGGTACATGCAATAAGTCTTTGGTACATGGATAGGGCAGGTTTGGAGGGATATGGGCCAAACGCAGGCTGGTGGGGCCTGTTGGGCAAGTTAGAAACATAGAAACATAGAAAAATAGGTGCAAAAATAGTAGGCCATTCGGCCCTTCGAGCCTGCACCGCCATTCAATGTGATCATGGCTGATCATCCAACTCAGTATCCCGTACCTGCCTTCTCTCCATACCCCCTGATCCCTTTAGCCACAAGTGCCACATCTAACGCCCTCTTAAATATAGCCAATGAACTGGCCTCAACTACCTTCTGTGGCAGAGAATTCCACAGATTCACCACTCTCTGTGTAAAGAATGTTTTCCTCATCTCAGTCCTAAAGGACTTCCCCCTTATCCTTAAACTGTGTGACCCCTTGTTCTGGACTCCCCCAACATCGGGAACAATCTTCCTGCATCTAGCTTGTCCAACCCCTTAAGAATTTTGTAAGTTTCTATAAGATCCATTATACATATACATTAATGATCTGGATGAGGGAATTGAAGGCAATATCTCCATGTTTGCGGATGACACGAAGCTGGGGGGCAGTGTTAGCTGTGAGGAGGATGCTAGGAGAATGCAAGGTGACTTGGATAGGCTGGGTGAGTGGGCAAATGTTTGGCAGATGCAGTGTAATGTGGATAAATGTGAGGTTATCCACTTTGGTGGCAAAAATAGGAAAGCAGACTATTATCTAAATGGTGGCCGATTAGGAAAAGGGGAGATGCAGCGCGACCTGGGTGTCATGGTACACCAGTCATTGAAAGTAGGCATGCAGGTACAGCAGGCAGTGAAGAAAGCGAATGGTATGTTAGCTTTCATAGCAAAAGGATTTGAGTATAGGAGCAGGGAGGTTCTACTTCAGTTGTATAGGGTCTTGGTGAGACCACACCTGGAGTATTGCGTACAGTTCTGGTCTCCTAATCTGAGGAAGGACATTATTGCCATAGAGGGAGTACAAAGAAGGTTCACCAGACTGATTCCTGGGATGTCAGGACTGTCTTATGAAGAAAGACTGCATAGACTCGGTTTATACTCTCTAGAATTTCGGAGATTGAGAGGGGATCTTATAGAAACTTACAAAATTCTTAAGGGGTTGGACAGGCTAGATGCAGGAAGATTGTTCCCGATGTTGGGGAGGTCCAGGACAAGGGGTCACAGCTTAAGGATAAGGGGGAAATCCTTTAGGACCGAGATGAGAAGGACTTTTTTCACACAGAGAGTGGTGCGTCTCTGGAACTCTCTCCCACAGAGGGTAGTTGAGGCCAGTTCATTGGCTATATTTAAGAGGGAGTCAGATGTGGCCCTTGTGGCTAAGGGGATCAGAGGGTATGGAGAGAAGGCAGGTACGGGATACTGAGTTGGATGATCAGCCATGATCATATTGAATGG
>CAUPSL010001075.1:7500-46754 GCA_963514005.1 Raja brachyura
ACAGAAAGTAGTTGAGGCCAGTTCATTGGATATATTTAAGAGGGAGTTAGATGTGGCCCTTGTTGGTAAAAAGGATCAGGGGGTATGGAGAGAAGGCAGGTACGGGATACTGAGTTGGATGATCAGCCATGATCATATTGAATGGCGGTGCTGGCTCGAAGGGCCGAATGGCCTACTCCTGCACCTATTTTCTATGTTTCTATGTTTGAATGGTGGAGAAGACTTGAGGGGCCAAATGGTCTGTCTGCTTCTTTGATTTATGAACTTGTGGACTCACTTAATGATAGATTTATGTTTGCCCAATGCTCTACATCAGCTGGGACATCCCAAAGTATTTCACAATCAATGAGGCACCACGTGATCACTGCTGTTATATATTTAATAATAAAAACATCAAGAGGAGAGACAGGCCAGATATTTTCTTGAGCTGTATCTGCCATTTAATAATATCACAAATGGTCCAATCTTGTCCTCAGCACCACCCTCATTGACCTCCTCGTTCTCTCTGCCTTGAATGATTCCAAATCCATAGCGTTCCTGGGTGGAGATTTCCAAAGATTCTCATCCGTCTAAGTGAAGGAATTCCTCATAATTTCTGTCAGATTCGGGTCACAACTTATTCAAATGCCGTGACCTCTAGTTCTAGATACTCCAGGTGGGAGAAACATTCTCTCTGCATCTCCCACAGTCTTTATGCTTCAGTCCCTTCAGCCCCTCAATCTTCTACGCTCCAATAACAGGTGTCAAGGGTTATGGGGAGAAGGCAGGAAAATGGGATTAGGAGGCAGAGATCAGCCATGATTCAATGGCAGAGTGGATTTGATGGGCCGAATGGCCTAATTCTACTCCTATGGCTTGTGAACTTGTGAGTATAGGTCAAACGTGCCTAACCACTTTTTGTATGAAATTGTCTTCATCGCAGGACGCCAATCCTCTGCACTGCCTCAAATGTACAAGTTAGTTTAGTTCAGAGATACTAAATCCACACCGACCATCGCTCACCCATATACTAGGTCTATCCTACACGCTAGAGGCAATTTACAGAAACCAATCAACCTACAAACCTGCATGGAATATGGGAGGAAACCGGAGCACCCGGAGAAAACCCATGCGGTCACAGGGAGAATGTGCAAACTCCATACAGACAGCACCCGTAGTCAGGATCAAACCCAGGCCTCTAGTGTTGGAAGGCAGCAACTCTACCGCTGTTTCCCAATGCTGTCTACTTTAATGATGCAGTGAATGTTTCCTTAAGGGCCTGTCCCATGATGTGAGTTCACCTAAGAGCTCTCCCGAGTTAAAAAAAATCAAACTCGTGGTCAATAGACAATAGGTGCAGGAGTAGGCCATTTGGCCCTTCGAGCCAGCACCACCATTCAATGTGATCATGGCTCATCATCCCCAATCAGTACCCCGTTCCTGCCTTCTCCCCATATCCCCTGACTCCACTATCTTTAAGAGCCCTATCTAGCTCTCTCTTGGAAGCATCCAGAGAACCTGCCTCCACCGCCCTCTGAGGCAGAGAATTAGACTCACAACTCTCTGTCGGAAAAAGTGTTTCCTCATCTCCATTCTAAATGGCGTACCCCTTATTCTTAAACTGTGGCCCCTGGTTCTGGACTCCCCCGACATCGGGAACATGTTTTCTGCCTCCAGCGTGTCCAAACCCTTAACGATCTTAGATGTTTCAATAAGATCCCCTCTCATCCTTCTAAACTCCATAGTGTACAAGCCCAGCTGCTCCATTCTCTCAGCATATGACAGTCCCGCAATCCCGGGAATAAACCTGGTGGGACCTCATCGCGAGTATTTTTTTTACTCTTGGAAATTTTTCACACTGTTGAAAAAACTTCACGAGTTTCCGCGTTTCCCGAGTACCTGCCGTAAACATTACGAGCTGCTACGAGACATCCACGAGCTCCGACGTACCCGCTACGTACATTCTACGTACTTACCACGAGTTTGATTTTTTTTTAACTCGGGAGAGCTCTTTGGTGAACTCACGTCCTGGGACAGGCCATTAACGCTGTCTTCTCCACTGATCCAGGTCTTTGCTGACATTTTTGACCCTGTGATTATGGAAAGGCATAATGGATACGACCCAAGGACCATGAGACACCCAACGGACTTGGACGCAAGTAAAGTGAGTATAAATATGAATTACCGGAAGATATTATTGTTAACTTGGGGCTTCTAAGGTAGAAAATTGGTTCAAGGTGCTTCACTCGAACACAATCAAACAAAATGTCACACTGCGCTCACTTCCAATGTCAGAATCGATAACATGAAGCTTGGCCAAAGAGGTTGGTTTTACATTTGGGGAAGGAGGAAAGTGAAGGAATGTGTTTAGTCTAGAGATACAGCGCAGAAACTGTCCCTTCGGCCCACCAAGCCAGCGCCAACCAGCGATTCCCGTACACTTTAACTATCATACCCACGAGGAGAACAATTTACAATTTTTTTACCTCAACCAATCAACCTACAAACCTATACACCTTTAGAATGTGGGAGGAAACCAGAGCACCCAGAGAAAACCCGCACGGTCTCGGGGAGAACGTACAAATTCCGTACAGACAGCACCCGTAGCCAGGATTGAACCCGGGTCTCTGGCGCTGTGAAGCAGTAACTTTGTCTCTGCACCACCGCTTTTTTACGCAGGAAGTTGCAGTTTAGGGACAGGGAGGGAGAGGGGGTGTTGAGGGTGGCCTCACAGGAGTCCATAAGTTGGGGGAGTGTAGATTTCATGTTGCAGGATTGCTTACAATGGATACAACAGTACGTATCAACGAACTTTCGTCAGGAGATCTAACAGGGGAGGAGAGGCAAAGTGTCCATTTACGGTGAAGTGAATGGGATGGAGGTGGTGAGATTCAATGGGAGAGTCGGTCTATGAAAGGGACGTGTCCTTGAAATGTGGAATGAACCAACGATAAAAAATGGGGATTTCGAATATGTCTGAAGCGTTACACCTAGAAGATACGAGATTCCTCCTAGCAGGCAAATCAGACCATTTCTAAAAGATTTGGTCTCCATTTATCGACTTATTACAAGCATAGGGTGCAAATAAACGGTAATCAGGACCTGGTGAGGGTGCGTAAAGATACCCGGGTTCAATCCTGGCTACGGGTGCTGACTGTACGGAATTTGTACGTTTTCCCCGAGACCGTGTGGGTTTTCCCTGCGTACACCCCTTTTATCTTATCTTTGCTTATTTTACCTCCTCATATTTTGTGTCTTCTATTTTTTTTTTCTTTTCCTTTCTTAGTCTTTCTTGTGTCTTACGCTTCTACGGGCTCTTCCGGATCACCCTCTCACACACTTACTATCCTATCTAACTCTCTCAATTCTTCTTCTTCGTATTCTTCTTCTTAAAGTATAAAATAAGAAGTGGTACAGGAAATGTATTGTGTTATTCTTGGCTTATATCATTGTAATGTTCATTACTTCTAATAAAGAAAATTTAAAAAATAATAAAATTTATTAAATTTAAAAAAAAGAAATGTGGAATGAGATTGAGTGGGTGGAGAACAGAACTTGTTTTACGTAGTTAGCATCTTTCTATTACCTGTACTTCTGCTCCCTTCTCCATCTCCGTTTATAATAATGATCCCAGGAATGAGTGGGCTAACATATGACGAGCATTTGACGGCACTGGGGCCTGCACTCACTGGAATTTAGAACGATGAGGGGGGACCTCATTGAAACTTACCCAATAGTGAAAGGCCTGGATAGAGTGGATGTGGAGAGGATGTTTCCACTAGTGGGAGAGTCGAGGACCGGAGGTCACAGCCTCAGAGTTATAGGACGTTCCTTTAGGAAGAGGATGAGGAGAAATTTCTTTATTCAGAGGGTGGTGAATCTGTAGAATTCTTTGCCACAGAAGGCTATGGCGGGCAATGTCAGTGGATATATTTAAGGCAGAGATAGATAGATTCTTGATTAGTACGGCTGTCAGGGGTTATGGGGAGATGGCAGGAGAATGGGGTTAGGAGGGAGAGATGGATCAGCCATGATTGAATGGCAGAGTAGACTTGATGGGCCAAATGGCCTAATTTTGCTCCTAGAACTTATGATCTCATCCCAACCAGAGATGGACCGCAGTTTGCAATGGATCACCATCCACGACCTTGAAGCCTTGCATAGGAGTCCACACAGCAGAAACACCTCCCCCCTCCCATATTGTCCACACCTCTCCATGCTTTTCCACCTTCAATATTCATTCACTTCATACCATATCTGGATCGGAAGGGCTCCAAGGGCTTTGGGCCAAATGCAGACAAGTGGGGTTACCCTGACATGCCAACTCAGTCAGTATGGACATGGTGGGCCGAAGGGCCTGTTTCTGTGCGGTATAGGTCTATGACTCAATGGCACCACTCCATGCAAGCACTAGAAATGCAACACCTGCCCTTGTATCACTTCCCATCTCAATGTCCACCCAAACAGCCCTTCCATCAACCATCATCTCTTGCAACAAGTGATGGCTCCCACTGATTGTCTCCGGAAGCTTGCGTCCTTTTCAGGATGGACGATGACAGCGAAACATGGAAGATGGACAGGAAAGAAGAATAACTATATGTTTCCAATTGCCTGCCACTTCAATTCTCATCTCACTCTTATTCTCGGTCCTTCTAATATTTCTCATTCTGCTTCAAAATACAGACCCAAAAAAAACTCACCCTCCATCTGGGCAGTTTGCAGCTCAGATTAAACCCCTCAATTTCAGATAACCAGCCTTTCCAGTTTGTGCCTGAAATGAGCAAAACACTGCTGGAGGCACTCAGTGGAAGAATAGACAGAAGATGTTTCAGGTTGGGATTCTTCTTCAGATTCCTCCTTCTTCAAGATCCATTTGCCCGAGTCTGAAGGGTCCCGATCCATGAGGTCTTCTGTCCATTTCCTCCACAGATGCTGAGTTCCTCCAGCGCTTTGTGTTTTGCTTGAGATTCCATGACCTACAGTTCCTTGTGTTTATCTTTTACTGTTCCACTACAAAAATCTCCTCAAAGTACACCTACTTTGAAGACTTGTTTAAGAAGGCAAGGCAAGTTTATTTATATAGCACCATTTGCAATTCATAGTGCTTTACAAAAGAAACAAAAGAATAACATCGTTTAAAAACACATCAGAACCACACTACAACACAGGACAACAAAATAGCCAATAATCAATAATTACATAACGAGCAATAAGACAATTGCATTAATAGTAAAACAAAATCCCTAAAACATTAAAACGAGTTTAAAGGCACATAAAAGGGTTAAGATTAGAAGGTTAAGATTACCTACATGTTGGGTTATGGAAAAGCTACAGTAAACAACAGTGTTTTTACGCCTGATTTAAATGAGCTTACAGTCTGTGCACACCTCAGGTGTTCAGGGAGCTTGTTCCACAGGTGTGGAGCATAAAAACTGAACGCTGCTTCAGCCTTTTTAGTTCTGACCCTGGGACCTGTCCCTGAAGACCTGTCCCTGAAGAAGGAACTGCAGATGCTGGAAAAATCGAAGATAGACAAAAATGCTGGCATTTTTATGATCTATGATGCTGCCTCACCCGCTGAGTTTCTCCAGCATTTTTGCCTACCTACTTTGAAGACGTTCTCCTCTCCATCGAGGGTCCCATGAGACCCTCTCTCACTCACCTGATTCCTACCACGTTCTGGCCAAGATTGCGTATCTTTCCTCAATCTGAAGAAGGGTCCCGAACCGAAACGTCACTGGATCATTTCCCTTTCTAGATGCTGCCTGACCCACACTTCGTTCCTCTAGCACTTAGTGTTATGCTCAAGATTTCAACGTCTGCAATCTCTTCACCTTGTGTCCGAGGTGCCCAGCTCTGATGATTCCTAGCTTATCTATAAGATACAACATGGAAATGGGGTCCTTTGGCCCATCAAGTCCATGCCGACCATAGATCACCAGTTCTACGTTGCCCCACTTTCTCATCCACTCCCTACACACTAGGGGAAATTTACCGAGGACAAATAAAACTACAAACCTATTTTGACTTTGACCGATTCTGTATGTTCTGTTTCCTATTGCAGATCAAGAACGGGCAGTTTGACGAGAAGTACGTTCTGTCTTCCCGAGTGAGGACAGGCCGCAGCATCCGTGGGCTGAGCATGCCCCCCGCCTGTACCCGTGCTGAGAGGAGGGAGGTGGAGAGGGTGACTGTGGACGCCCTGGCCGGGCTGAAGGGCGACCTGGCCGGACGATACTACAGCCTGTCCAACATGACGGAGAAGGAGCAGCAGCAACTCATTGATGTAAGGCGTGGAACCCATGTCTCATCTTCAGCAAGGGAGAGGACACTGTCCCATCACACTGTCTCGGGGCAGAGACAGCAGGAGATGGACATATGGGGACAATTCCCTCAATACTGTCCCTTCACAGACTCCCACGGCTGGGACAACAGGGGTTGCAGAGACAGTACAGAGGGCTCAGGTTGTGATGGGGACAGATTTATCTTGTTATCTATAGAAACATAGAAACATAGAAAATAGGTGCAGGAGGAGGCCATTCAGCCCTTCGAGCCAGCACCGCCATTCATCATGATCATGGCTGACCGTCCCCTATCAATAACCCGTGCCTGCCTTCTCCCCATATCCCTTGACTCCACTAGCCCCTAGAGCTCTATCTAACTCTCTCTTAAATCCATCCAGTGACTTGGCCTCCACTGCCCTCTGTGGCAGGGAATTCCACAAATTCACCACTCTCTGGGTGAAAAAGTTTTTTCTCACCTCAGTCTTAAATGACCTCCCCTTTATTCTAAGACTGTGGCCCCTGGTTCTGGACTCGCCCCACATTGGGAACATTTTTCCTGCATCTAGCTTGTCCAGTCCTTTTATAGGTCGTGGGACTGAGTTACATTGCTCGGGCAATAGATAATAGACAATAGGTGCAGGAGTAGGCCACTCGGCCCTTCGAGCCAGCACCGCCATTCAATGTGATCCTGGCTGATCATCCCCAATCAGTACCCCGTTCCTGCCTTTTCCCCATATCCCCTGACTTCGCTATCTTTAAGAGATAGCGGAGTCATTTCCCTTTTAGGCAGAGGGAGGTCCACATTATATCTGACCCTCGCCTTTGCAGCACATGACGTGTGTTTGGTGGGATAGTGTGGAAGCGGCTCCACTCTATACCACTTTCCCCCTCTCTCACTGCTCTCTATCCTGGCTGTTTGATGAGGCAGTGTAGAGGGAGATGTACTGCAAATCCAGACAGTGCTCTCCCTAGTCTGAGAGAACACAAGGCTAGTGAGCTATCATTCTTCACCCAAAACATCACCCATTCCTTCTCTCCAGAGATGTTGCCTGTCCCGATGAGTTACTCCAGCATTTTTGTGTCTATCTTCGGTGTAAACCAGCATCTGCAGCTCCTCACGATGTTGGGGAGGTCCAGGACAAGGGGTCACAGCTTAAGGATAAGGGGGAAATCCTTTATGACCGAGATGAGAAGGACTTTTTCACACAGAGAGTGGTGGGTCTCTGGAACTCTCTGTCACACAGGGTAGTTGAGGCCAGTTTATTGGCTATATTTAAGAGGGAGTTAGATGCGGCCCTTGTGGCTAAGGGGATCAGAGGGTATGGAGAGAAGGCAGGTACGGGATACTGAGTTGGATGATCAGCCATGATCATATTGAATGGCGGTGCAGGCTCGAAGGGCCGAATGGCCTACTCCTGCACCTAATTTCTATGTTTCTATGTTTCTATGTTTCCTACACATGGGTTGCTACACAATGCTAGTTTTGTTACGATGATATCTTGCTCCTGTGATAACCGTAGATTTTTCCTCCCTTAGGATCATTTCTTGTTCGACAAGCCGGTGTCTCCTTTGCTGACCTCTGCCGGGATGGCGAGAGATTGGCCTGATGCCCGTGGGATCTGGTAAGTCCATCCATCCACCTGTCCTGTCCACCTCTGCTAGTTCTGGTCAACCAAGACCCTGGGAAACCTGCTCCGATTTCCCCCTCTCTCTCAACCCTTTCTCCAGATGACCACCCTCTTGGTTCTTCTTGTCTCGGCCCATTCCCACCTCCCATCTTTCTTCTCTCCCGCCCTTCCTTCCCTGGTCGTATCTCTCCCCTGGCCAGATGGCCATCTCGTGACTTGGACAAGGCTTGCTACCTTGTAACCAGAAGCCAAGATGCTCAACCACATAGGACTCCCTCTTGCCCTTGGTAAACCCAATGACATTTGTACCATCCGTGCGATCAGGCAGGGTCAGTGTCTGGGGAATGGAAGGGGGATGCAGGGGAGGTGGGTATTAATGGAGGGAGGGATAGGGTTCAGCAGATTGAAGCTTGAAGCCGGTAAATCTAAATTCATAGCATTCACACGGAGGGTGATGGGTATATGGAACGAGCTGTTAGAGCAGATAGTTGAAGCAGGCCCTATAACGACATACATAGAAACAGAGAAACATATAAAATAGGTGCAGGAGTAGGCCATTCGGCCCTTCGAGCCTGCACCGCCATTCAATATGATCATGGCTGATCATCCAACTCAGTATCCTGTACCTGCCTTCTCTCCATACCCCCTGATCCCTTTAGCCACAAGGGCCACATCTAACTCCCTCTTATAGATAGCCAATGAACTGGCCTCAACTACCTTCTGTGGCAGAGAATTCCACAGATTCACCACTCTCTCTGTGAAAAAAAATATTCTCATCTCGATCCTAAAAGACTTCCCCCTTATCCTTAAACTGTGACCCCTTGTCCTGGACCTCCCCAACATCGGGAACAATCTTCCTGCATCTCGCCTGTCCAACCCCTTAAGAATTTTGTAAGTTTCTATAAGATCCCCCCTCAATCTTCTAAATTCTAGCGAGTACAAGCCGAGTTTATCCAGTCTTTCTTCATATGAAAGTCCTGACATCCCAGGAATCAGTCTGGTGAACCTTCTCTGTACTCCCTCTATGGCAAGAATGTCTTTCCTCAGATTAGGAGACCAAAACTGTGCACAATAATCCAGGTGTGGTCTCACCAAGGCCCTGTACAACTGCAGTAGAACCTCCCTGCTCCTATACTCAAATCCTTTTGCTATGAATGCTAGCATACCATTTGCTTTCTTCACTGCCTGCTGCACCTACATGCCTATTTTCAATGACTGGTGAACCATCACACCCAGGTCTCGTTGCATCTCTCCTTTTCCTAATCAGCCACCATTCAGATATATATACAAGGCATTTGGATAGGTGCATGGATAAGGAAAGTTTTAGAGGGATGTGGGCCAAATCCAGGCAGGTGAGACTAGCGTAGATGGGGTATTTAGGTCGGCATGGGCAAGTTGGGCCGAAGGGCCTGTTTCCATGCTGTATGACTGTATTTGGACCTGATAATGAAACAACACACGTCAACGGTGGGGATGGAGAATATAATGGAGGCGTGGATATTTCTGGGTGTGGATACAGCTAAAGCGAGGCCTCTGTTTACTGTGAACGTTGCCCGGGCTCCCTCTCTCTCACAGGCACAACAACGACAAGACTTTCCTAATCTGGATCAACGAGGAAGATCACACTCGCGTCATCTCCATGGAGAAGGGGGGCAACATGAAGAGGGTGTTTGAGACCTTCTGCCGAGGTCTCAAAGAGGTGAGTGAGATTCTGTGTAACAACCAGAGCACAGGAACTGGCCTGGTGCAGTGGTGGAGGCCATTGGGCCCATCATGCTAGTGTTAGTTCTCAGGTGGACTCATCCATTCAGTCCCAATCCCAAGCACTGAAAACACTTACCCTTCAAGCATTGATACCATATGGACGTCGCTGGCATTTGTTGCCCATCTTAAATTGCCCTTGAGCAAGTCGCCTTCTTGGACCACTGCCCGCTACGGGATGAAACTGTTCCCGTACAGTGGGCCGGGAATGGTGAAAGATTTAGACTTGATAATGAAAGAACAGTTAGATAATTCCAAGACGCAAGGAACCGCAGATGCTGGAATCTTGATCAAAATACAAAGCCCTGGAGGAACTCTGGAGGTCAGGAAAATGGACGCGATCTTTCTGGTTGGGATTGGTGATCGGTGGATGGTTCCAGACTCGGGCCAAAGCGCCTGTTTCCACGCTGTATCTTTCCATCAACCAGCCATGTTGGTTCAGTTGAGGTTCTGGCCAATGTTGCCATCAATATCCTGGAGGTCGGGGAACTTGGGGATGGTGATGCCATTGAATGCCAGCATGTCCTGTCCCTAGTTGGAGATGGCATTGCCTGGCACTTGCGAAGGGCGAATGTCACCCCTCACCTGCAGATGAAATGTGTCCTGGTCTTAATTCACCTCAACAACGTTTTGATTGATTGAGAAATATTAATAATAATATTAATAACATATTTGATTGTTATTGCAGAGGTGCAACAAGATTTGGAATGCAACTTCCATCCGATGTAATAACTTAATTAGCTAAAGATTTAGACCCCCAGAGAAACAAGATTAAATAACCAGTTAAAGCAGTATAAAGTGCAAATAGGTCTGTGCCGGGTCGATGTGCAACGTGACCATCCGAGGGAGACAGTTCATGGGGATGGGACACTCAGCAGGACCGGTTAAGAGCCGCTATAGCTCTGGGGGTGAATCTGTTCCTAAGTCTGGAGGTGCGGGAGTAGAAGGCCTTATAACGTCTGCCGGAAGGTAGAAGTTGGAACAGGCTATTGCAAGGGTGTTTCAACTTTGAAACAGTCCCTTCAGCCCAGCCAAGTATCGATCACTTTGTTCTATGTTATCCCACTTTCATGTCCAATCTCTGCACACTAGAAGAAATTTACAGAGGCCAATTGACATGTTCGTAATTTATAGGAGCAGAATGAGGCCATTTGGCCCATCGCATCTACTCCGCCATTCAACCATGACTGACCTATCATTACCTCTCAGCCCCATTCTGCTGCCTTCACCCCAGAACCTGTCAATCTCTGCTTTAAAAATACCCAATGACTTGGCCTCCACAGCCACCTGTGGCAATGAATTTCACAGATTCACCACCCACCAGGCAAAATCATTCCTCCTCATCTCCTTTCTAAAGGTACATCATACAAGGCTGCGCGTGTTTGGGATGTGGGGGGAAACCGGAGCACCCGGAGGAAACCCACGTGGTCACAGGAAGAGCGTAGAGGCTCCCGAGGTCAGGATCGAGCCCAGATCTCTGGCGCGGTGAGCCGACAGCTTTGCCAGCTGTGTCTCCGTGCCGCTGAAGTTCCCAAAGGAATTTACTCCTTTGTTTAAAGTGGCGGTTGGATTCCACGTCTAGAAACTCAACAACTCATGGTGTAAAAATAACTCCTTCTCTCCCCACTGGTTCCTTTGTCAATCACGGCATTCGAAACCTGCGTTGCTCTGGTTACCAGCTCTCCTGCAGCGGCAACCACAGCTTCTGTCTTACCTCGTGACTGTGGGCTTTGTGCTTCTATTCTGTGTGTGGTTCCTTTTGTTTTATTATATTCGCTTCGCCCATCCCCCCACCTCGACCCCCTGCCCGCCAACCCGGGCATTATGGTGGTGCAGCGGTAGAGTTGCTGCCTCACAGCGCCAGAGACCCAGGTTTGATCCTAACTGTGGCTGCTGTCTGTACGCAGTTTGTACGTTCTCCCCGTGACCTGCGTGGGCTTTCTCCAGGTGCTCCAGTGTCCCCCAACACTCCAAAGACGTACAGATTTGTAGCATAATTGGCTTGGTATAGTTGTAAATTGTTGTGTGTGTGTGTGTGTGTGTGTGTGTGTGTGTGTGTGTGTGTGTGTGTGTGTGTGTGTGTGTGTGAGTGTGAGTGTGTGTGTGAGTGTGTGTCTGTGTGTGTGTGTGTGTGTGTGTGAGTGTGTGTCTGTGTGTGTGTGTGTGTGTGTGTGTGTGTGTGTGTGTGTGTGTGTGTGTGTGAGTGTGTGTGTGAGTGTGTGTCTGTGTGTGTGTGTGTGTGTGTGTGTGAGTGTGTGTCTGTGTGTGTGTGAGTGTGTGTGTGAGTGTGTGTGTGTGTGTGTGTGAGTGTGTGTGTGAGTGTGTGTCTGTGTGTGTGTGTGTGTGTGTGTGAGTGTGTGTGTGTGTGTGTGTGAGTGTGTGTGTGAGTGTGTGTCTGTGTGTGTGTGTGTGTGTGTGTGTGTGTGTGTGTGTGTGTGTGTGTGTGTGTGAGTGTGTGTCTGTGTGTGTGTGAGTATGAGTGCGAGTGTGTGTGTGCGTGTGTGTGTGAGTGTGAGTGTGAGTGTGTGTGTGCGTGTGTGATTGTGAGTGTGAGTGTGTGTGTGTGAGAGTGTGAGTGTGTGAGTGTGTGTGAGAGTGAGTGTGTGAGTGTGAGTGTGTGTGTGAGTGTGTGTGTGTGTGTGAGTGTGTGTGTGTGAGTGTGTGTGAGTGTGTGTGTGTGTGTCTGTGTGTGTGTGTGTGTGTGTGCATGTGTGTGTGTGTGTGTGAGTGTGTGAGTGTGTGTGTGAGTGCGTGTGTGTGAGTGCGTGTGTGTGAGTGTGTGTGTGTGTGTGAGTGTGTGTGAGTGCGTGTGTGTGAGTGCGTGTGTGTGAGTGTGTGTGTGTGTGTGTGTGTGTGTGTGAGTGTGTGTGAGTGTGTGTGTGTGTGTGTGTGTGTGTGTGTGTGTGTGTGAGTGCGTGTGTGTGAGTGTGTGTGTGTGTGTGTGTGTATCGCTGGTCAGTGCGGACCCAGTATGCCGAAGGGCCTGTTTCCGCACTATATCTCTCAGCTAAAACATAATTAAATTAAACCAAACGACTCCAAGCTCCCACAACCTCTTCTTTGTAAGAGAATCTCCCCTTGGTTCTTGCCCGTCTTGCCCCTGAATGCAATCTCACACTCCCCCCCCCATCTAGCATCAGAATTGTTACTTTACCCTATTGATCTCGATAACCAAGCCAGCTGAAATGAAATGAAATGAAAGAGCAACAAATAGGCTCAAAGTACTGGAGTAACACACCACATCAGGCACCATCTATGGAGAACATGGAGAGGTTTGGGGACGGGACGGGACCCTTCTTCAGGCATCAAATGGGAGCGTCAGCTGGCACAGCTGGCAGAGCCGCTGCCTCAGAGTGCCAGAGACCCGGGTTCGATCCTGACCTTGGGTGCTGTCTGTGTGGAGCTTATATGTTCTCATTGTGTGGGTTTCATAGAAACATAGACAATAGGTGCAGGAGTAGGCCATTCGGCCCTTCGAGCCTGCACCACCATTCAATATGATCATGGCTGATCATCCAACTCAGTATCCCATACCTGCCTTCTCTCCATACCCCCTGATCCCTTTAGCCACCAAGGCCACATCTAACTCCCTCTTAAATATAGCCAATGAACTGGCCTCAACTACCTTCTGTGGCAGAGAATTCCAGAGACTCACCACTCTGTGTGAAAAATGTCTTAAAAGACTTCCCCCTTATTCTTAAACTGTGACCCCTTGTTCTGGACTTCCGCAACATCGGGAACAATCTTCCTGCATCTAGCCTGTCCAACCCCGGGTGCTCCGGTTTCCTCCCACATCCCAAAGGCGAGCTTGTTGGTAGGTTAATTGGCCTTCCGCAAACTGCCCCTGGTGTGTAGGGAGTGGATGAGAAGTTATGAGTGGGTCGGTGTGGGTTCAGTGGGCTGAAGCCTCGGTTGGACAGGGTGGGGGAGAGGGGGTGAGGCAGGGATGAGGGATCGGGGGGGGGGGATGGATCTGTCCACTCCCGTGCATATGGGACCCTCCTCTGCAGTCCCTCTGCCCGAAGACTGGGAGGGAACTGCAGCCAGTGTGGGACTCTCTCAGCTGAGCGGGATTCTGCTCGGAGTGGAGCCTGCCCCTCACACCAGCCGCTTCCCGAGAAGCCTGTGCTCAGTGTGGGCTCCTCGTTACCCTGACCTTCCCTTCACCCCATGTCTGAAGCTCCGCAGGACTCCGAGCTCTTTCTGGAGAACCTCAAAGTACTGGAGTACCTGGAGTACCTGGAACACCACAATTAATATAAAAGTGATGAGCGAGAGCAAACCAATAAGTCTTTCTGTGACTTATCAATCCAATAATATCATGGGAACTCATTGGGAAGTACAGGTGTCTATTGTTGTAGGAAGGAACTGCAGTTGGTGGTTGAAACTGAAGATAGACGCAAAATGCTGGAGTAACTCAGTGGGACAGGCAGCATCTCTGGAGGGAAAGGAATGGGTGACGTTTCGGGTCGAGACCCTTCGTCAGTTACTCTAGCTTTTTGTGTCTATCTGAAGGGAATCTCTTGTCCAGTTCTGATATATTCGATCCTTTCGGAAGTGCAATCCTGTCACCCATTCCTTCTATCCTCAGGTGTCCTTTTTGTTGGGTATCTGTGGACAACCTATACTGAGAATATAGGTGGAGGCAAGGCAGGGAGAGCCTATTCCTGTGCTGGACTGGTGGTCTTGAGCGATCAGGGACCAGAGCAGAATGGGATAATGGCAGATGATAGCATCAAGTGAGGAGAGAATGGTGATGTCATGGTAGAAGGCCATTTGGCCCGTCGTGTCTGTACCAGCCCTACAGAAGAGTGATTTGACTCCCCACCCCATAGCCCGGCCAATCAGCTGACTTCCAGTGCCACTGTTGAATCCGCCTCCACTACCCCCCCACCCCCGCACCACATTCCAGCCCAAACACTCACTGCTTTTCAAACAAAGACACTCTTCATCTCGGTTTTGCTTGCAATACTTTGCCAACCACCCTCAGTCTCTGACCCCTGGTTCTGGATTCCCTCTGACAATGGGAACAGTTTCTGTCGATTCCGCACCATTGAGAATATTAAACCCCACCAACTGATCTCCCGACAGCATCCTTTGTTCCGTGAACGACAATCCCGACTTCGTCAGTGGTACGTTGAGAATTAAAGCATCTCGGCCCTGCAGTCATCTTATGAAATCGCACCTGCATCCCTGCCAAACCCTTCCTTGTCCTCCTGAAATCCTCGTTCCCTTTGTTTTTGAACATTCCAAATTCCTGTGGCGGCTGGGAGACACCCCTGCGTCACGACCCGACCAAGACGCGACAACCTCTTCTCAGGCTGTTGCTGAAAATGTCGACCAGGTGGGACAGGCCCTTAAGGTGTTCCATGACTCACTTGCTCATTCAGGTTCTGCCAGTGTTTTATGCCCTGCTGTCCCACTTATGCCCCTGTCCCACTTAGGAAACCTGAACGGAAACCTCTGGAGACTTTGCCCTTCACCCAAGGTTTCCGTGTGGTTCCCGGAGGTTTTTATCATCCGGCAACCACCTTCAACTAGCATCGCAACCGACTTCGACTAAAAAAAAATGACCGATTTTTAAAACGTAAACCACTTTCGACCATTTGGGAGACGGACAAAAACCTCCGGGAACCGCACGGAAACCTTGGGTGGGGCGCAGAGTCTCCAGAGGTTTCCGTTCAGGTTTCCTAAGTGGGACAGGGGCTTTATAGAAGCCAGGTTCCTTCCAGGTTTTTAACACTTTGGAAAACTGCCCTGTCCCTTTCAAGGCCAGAATCAAATACACAGGACAAGATGTTAAGAAGTCCCTTGTGCCAGTAGGTGGGGAGCATTTCACGACATTCGTTGATTGTTGAGAGTGGTGGATGCTCAACATCGGGGCGGGGGGAGGGGGGGGGGGATACGTATACGTATGTCTTGGCCTGGGTAAAACTTCAGGACAGTTGTGCACAGGACTTATCATCTCCACGACCATAAACAGACCCAGATCTCTGTGTGTGCTTCCCATTTAAAATTGTGCCCTCGTGTTTATTCTCTCATTCCGCCTCCTAAAATGCAACGTACAACATTAGAATATAGAACAGTCCAGCACAGGAACAGGCTCCCCTTGGCTCCTGCCTAATAATGTTGTCATCAGCCTTCCCCCAATTTAATACCTACTCCCTCTCAGTACAGGTTGGCCCCAGATACCCATCCTAAGGACACTTGGACTTACAAATGAGTACCCATAATATTACTCAATTGAATATGTACACAGCATACGGACATATGTTCATTCCTATCAACAGCAATTAGTTTCTTCTCTCACCACTTTTAGTAACAGTTCCTCCTTACCAGTTAAGTTTAGGTTTGAAAAATACAGCACCTCGGCCCACCGAGTCCTCGCCGACCAGCAATCCCCGCACACTAACACTATCCTACACACACTTGAGACAATTTACAATTGTACCAAACCACTGCACGTCTTTGGAGTGTGGGAGGAAACCGGAGCTCCCGGAGAAAACCCACGCAGGTCACAGGGAGAACGTACGAACTCCGTACAGACAGCACCCGTAGTCAGGATCAAGATTCAAGATACATTTATTTGTCACATATGCCAATTGGCGCGGTGAAATGAAATCACCGTGCAGCCATACAGTAACACATAAAGAACACAACATGGAGTAGATAGCCAGTCTGAAGAAGGGTCTCGACCCGAAATGTCGCCTATCTCCTTCGCTCCTTAGATGCTGCTGCACCCGCTGAGTTTCTCCAGCTTTTTGTGTAACCATGGAGTAGATAGAATTCAACGTAAAACTTCCCCACACAGCAGGATCCGAGTTTCCCGCTGTGAGGGAAGGCACCAAAGTCACTCTCTTCCCTTGATGTTCCTCACCCGTGGTCGCGGCCTCCCCGAGCCCTCCGCAGTCGCCGCTACAGGCCCCCTCGACGGGGTGATGTAAGCCCGACGTCGGGGCTGGGGGAAGTCCTCAGCGGCCTGGACCCCTAGCCGGCCCCCTCCTACCGGAGTCCGTGGCTCCCAAAGTCCGCAGGCCGCGCCGGGCGGAGATGCAACGCTGGCGGCCCTCGGCAAAGGCCTCCAGGACCCCACATTGTTGTTCAGCGCCGCCCGCGTTGGAAGCTGTCCCAAACCGCAGCTCCACGATGTTGGAGCAGCGGCCCAACGCTCCGGAGCTCCAAACGGCCTCGCCTGCTCCGCGGGATCGACCCCGGGTCTCTGGTGCTGTAAGGCAGCAAATCTAGTTCTACATGCTTTTCAGTTTTTATAGTTTTAGTTGTAGACATCCAGCATGGAAATAGGCCCTTCAGCCCATGCCAACCAGCCATCACCCGTTCTACATTATCCCACTTTCTCATCCACTCCCTGCACACCAGAGGGGATTTACAGAGGCCAGTTAAACTACAAAGCTGCACGTCTTTCAGATGAGGGAGTTAACCAGAGCACCCGGAGGAAACTCACGTGGTCACAGAGGAGAACATGCAAACTTCACACAGACAGCGCCCAAGATCAGGATCGAACTCGGGTCTCTGGCAACGTGAGGCACCACCTGCACTGCTCTCCCGCTCCCTTCAATTGCCAATCATTTCAATACTGTCCAGATGTGGTTACCTGGCGAGTGTTTTGTGTGTTTCCCAACTGATGGGCAAAATCAACTTACGCACATGTGTAAAAACGAATGGGCCCGTTTTGCCGAGAATGTCTGGAACCAAATCCCTCCTGCCTCCAATCTACCCATTCACCAGGTAGACAAATAATGCTGGGGAAACTCAGCGGGTGAGGCAGCATCTATGGAAAGTAGGAATAGGCGATGTTTCGGGCCGAGGCCCTTCTTCAGACTCGCCCACCAGCCTGGGCCTCTCTCCTTGAGCCTCCTCAGTCCATTGTACTTCCAGGATTCACCTCCAAGTATAGGAATTAGGTCCAATGCACTCAGGTCAACCCAGGGATCCCAACACTGATCCCTGGGGAATGCCACTGTACACTGTACACTCTACACCAGCCGGGAATAATATTTCCCTGCCTTCCCCCGATCCTTTGCCAGTTTTCCATCCATGTGTCTCCAGCCCCTTGTATTCCACTTCTTGATAAGACTAGATGTCGGGGGGTTATGGAGAGAAGGCAGGAGTCTGAGATTCAGAGGGGGGGATAGATCAGCCATGATTGAATGGCAGAGCAGACTTGATGGGTCGAATGGCCTAATTCTGCTCCTATCACATATAAACATGATCTGTTGTGTGGCACTTTATCAAAAGCCTTGTGGATGTCCATATATGTCACGTCAACCACATTCCCCTCATATATCCTCTTCACTGCTTGATTACTGCTTGCAGGGAGAAGGCAGGAGAATGGGGTTGAGAGGGAAAATAGATCACGATCAAAGGGGGGAGCAGACTCGATGGGCTGAATGGCCTAATTCTGCTCCTATATCTCAAGGTCTTAAAACCATCATATTAGTTGGATACAATTTGCCTTCAAGATATGTATGCTGCCATTCACTAATCTTGTAGGAAAGAACAGCAGATTCTGATCCGGGCTCTTAAAGATAGTGCAGAGTCAGGGGAAATGGGGAGAAGGCAGGAACGGGGTACTGATTGGGGATGATCATCCATGATTACATTGAGTGGCGGTGCTGGCTCAAAGGGCCAAATGGCCTTCTCCTGCACCTATTGTCTATTGTCTATGGTCTATTTGCACCGAAGGTAGACACAAATTGCTGGAATAGCTCAGCGGGACAGGCAGCATCTCTGGAGAGAAGGAATAGGTGGCGTTTCAGGTCGAGACCCTTCTTCAGACTCCTCTTCAGTTTGAAGAAGGGACTCGACCCAAAACGTCACCCATTCCTTCTCCCCAGAGATGCTGCCTGTCCCGCTGAGTTAGTCCAGTATTTTGTGTCTGTCATTCTCTAATCTTCCCTTACTGAAGGATACAGCATCTGCAGTTGCATTGGGGCCCAATGGCCTGTTCTGTGCTGTAAATGCCATGCAATTTAACCTTTTTCACCAATGTCGTGACATCTGATGTTTGGATGGAAGACGAGTGCTCATGTGAACCATCTTCTCCCCAGGTGGAGAGACTGATCGCGGAGAAAGGCTGGGAGTTTATGTGGAACGAGCGGCTGGGCTACATCCTGGCCTGCCCATCCAACCTGGGCACTGGGCTGCGAGCTGGGGTGCACATGAAACTGCCCATGCTCAGCAAGGTACCGTAACCCCGAGAGGCACCGAGCCTCACCGCACAACGCACAGAGGCCATCTCCGCACCCTAGACTGATACAAAGTGGTGGAGTAACTCAGTGGGTCAGGCAGCGCCTCTGGAGATAAGACACAAAGAACTGGAGTAGTTTGGTGGGTCAGGCAGCATCTCTAGAGAGAAATAAAATGTGAAGTTTTGGGTCGAGATCTTACTTCCGACTGAGAGTCAGGGGAGAGGTATGAAAAGGTTCAGAACAAATTAGATCTGGCACTGATGACCAAGGAAAGATGGAGCCCACAATGGTCCATTGTTGGCTGTGGAAGAGGTGATAAAGGGATATATGGATGCGAACAGTGGAACTAGCAGGACGACTAGGGTGGGGGAGGGACGGGGAGAGAGAGGGAATGCAAGGGATACTTAAATTGGAGAAATCAATATTCATACTGCTGGGTTGTAAGTTGCCTGTCTGGTGTTGAAACAGCTGACCTTAACAGCACTTCTCTGTATCTGACTCACATTTGCCCCTGCCCTGGGGGTGAATGACGGCACACTCGAGAGGAAGATTTACTTTGTGGCTCGCCCTAACTTATCAAATTGTGCGTCTTATCCTGACAGATGTTAAATGTTCAGAGCCAAGAGACACACATCTGCAACTTGTATTATCCAGAGCCCGGGAGCATGTAGTGGGCCACTGTGGAAGGAGCTTTAGCTTGTGTCCAGCCCCTGCTGTCAATGCCTTAGCAGCGGTCAGTGGGACAGAGCTAAGGGAGCTTCAGTCTGTATCTCCCAGCTCGGACCCAACCCAGACTATAGGTCCCGACACTTAAAGGACTGTCCTACCAGCATCCGACTCCATGCGGTGAGCGCGATCAAACTAGAAGCGGGGGCCGCGCGGAGGTCGGGTGATCCCTGTACAGGGCCGTTCCCAACAGCATGCGCCTGCATGCGGCAAGCGCGACCAAACCGGCAGCGGGGGCCGCGCGGAGGTTGGGTGAGTGGCGCAACGTGGCACAAAGTGAGGCGAACTTGGAGCGAAGATAAGTTCGCCAGGACAGAGAGGGACACACAGAGAGGGGCACAGAGGGACACACAGAGAGGGCCACGGAGCCACACACAAAGAGGGTCACGGAGCCACACACAAAGAGGGTCACGGAACCACACACACAGAGGGTCATGGAGCCACACACAGAGAGGGTCACGGAGGCACCTACAGATAGGTTCACGGAGGCACGACGTCGAGGCGGTGTGTAATGTGTCGAGGCGACTGCGAGCCGACAAGCCCTTGCCGCGCGGAATTTTTGAACACGGTCAGTTTTTCGGAGCCCCGCGCGATGTCGGGACGAACTCCGCACAATTCCGCACGGCTCCGGCGATCGAAGTGGGACCGGCCCCGCGACGCCGGACGGCTCAAGCGACCACGTTAGGTCGCGCTCATCGCATAGAGTTGCATGCTGGTGGGACAGGCCCTTTACACATTCAGTCTGTATCTAATGCATCCATGCCCTGGGTCTGTTTGGTCGCACAGTGTAGAGGGAGTGTCTAATATGTGCATTCAATGCCTTGACAGAGTTTTATGGAATGGTGCAGATGGAGCTTCATTCTGCATCTAACGCATCCATGCCTTAGGTTGGTTTGTGCAGGTGGGACAGTGTAGAGGGAGCTTTTATCTACCCTCAGCAGTCAATGCCTTGTCAGTGTTTGGTGGGACAGTATCGATGGAGTTTTATTCGAAGTCTAATGCATCCCTGCACTAGAATTGTTTGTGAGGCAGTGTAGAGGCAGCTTTGCTCTAACCTATCTAACCCATGCTGCTCCTCCCCTGGGATGTCCTGTGAAGATACATCAAGGCAAAGCACGTCATGCAATGGATTGTAAATATAAAAGGCAAAAACATCACCAGAAATGCAAGGATCCTTGTATTGTGCAATAATTTCCCAACATCTCTGAGACTTTGCTCGAGAAATTGGATTTAGTTGGCATCAAGGTCATCATGAGACTTTAGACCTTAGAGATACAGCGCAATTAATTGGCTTTGGTAAAGATTGTAAATTAGTCCTCGTGTGTAGGATAGTGCGAGTATACGGGGATCGATGGTCGGTGCGGACTAGGTAGGCTGTTTCCGTGCTGTATCATTAAACTAAACTAAACATATGGAGATACTGAGGAAAATGATGTTGAGGTGGAAGTTCAGTGTTCAGTGATCTTGAGGGGCCGAATGGTCTCCACTTGCTCCTATCCTTTATGTTTCCCGTCTCCAATATGACGGCCCATTCCCATCCTGAGGTGGGGGGAGGGGTCGGGGGGTCGTGCTCTGACTGTCGGTCTCATAAGGTCATCAGGTCATAAGTGATTTAAGGCAGAAGTAGGCCATTTGTCCCATCAAGTCTATTCCACCATTCAATCATGGCTGATCTATCTCTCTGTCCTAACCCCATTCTCCTGCCTTCTCCCCATAACCCCTGACACCCGCACTAATCAAGAATCTATCTACCTCTGCCTTCAAAATATCCACTGACTTGGCCTCCACAGCCTCCTGTGGCAAAGAATTCCACAGATTCACCTCCCTCTGATTAAATACATTTCTCCTCGTCTCCTTCCTAAAAGAACGTCCTTTAATTCTGAGGCTGTGACCTCTACTCCTAGATTCTCCCATTAGTGGAAACATCCTCTCCACAATGAGATCCCCCCCCCCCCCCCCTTCCTTCATTCTTCTAAACTCCAGCGAGTACAGGCCCAATACTGGCTGGAGTACAGAGACACCGGTCAACTAAATGGGTTCCCTGTTTCAGGATCCTCGCTTCTCCAAGATCCTGGAGAACCTGCGGCTGCAGAAACGCGGCACGGGCGGCGTGGACACGGCCGCAGTGGGCGGCGTGTTCGACATCTCCAACCTGGACCGGCTGGGCAAGTCCGAGGTAGGTCCACACACCTTACATGGAGGGAGGGGGTTGTGTGGGGCATTGGGTATGGGTGGGGAGGGAGGGGGTTGTGTGGGGCATTGGGTATGGGTGGGATGGTTTGGGGGAGGAAGGGGGTGGGTGGGGGAGGTAGGGGTGGGGTGGGTTTGGGGAAGGGGCTGGGTTTGGGAAAGGGGATGGGTGAGGGAGAAGCTGGGGGAAGGGGTGGTGTGGGTTAGGGGATGGAGGGGGGGTGGGGCATTGGGTATAGGTGGGGGATGGAGGGTGTGGGGGTGGGGGTGGGGATTTGGGTAGGAGTGGGGGAGGGAAGAAGGGGATGGGGTGGGGGAGGTAGGGGTTGGGGGAGGGTGTGGGGTGGGGTGGGGCATTGGGTATGGGTGGGGGATGGAGGGTGTGGGGGTGGGATGGGGCTTCGGGTATGGGTGGGGAGGTAGGAGTGGGGTGGGTTGAGGGAAGGGGGTGGGGGTGGGGGGAGGGGAGGGGGTGGGGTGGGTCATTGGGTATGGGTGGGGGAGGGAAGAAGGGGATGGGGTGGGGGAGGTAGGGGTGGGGTGGGTTGGGGGAAGGGGGTGGGGGGAGTGAAGGGGTGGGGTATGGAAGGGGTGAGGTTGGGATGGGGCTCTGGGTATGGGTGGGGGAGGTAGGGGTGGGGTGGGTTGAGGGAAGGGGGTGGGGGGGTCATTGGGTATGTGTGGGGGATGGAGGGGGTGGGGTTGGGATGGGGCTTTGGGTATGGGTGGGGGAGGGAAGAAGGGGCTGGGTGGGGGAGGTAGGGGTGGGGTGAGGTGGGGGAGGGTGGAGGTGATGGGTGGGGATGGGATGGGGATTTGGGTAGGAGTGGGGGAGGGAATAAGGGGATGGGGTGGGGGAGGTAGGGGTGGGGTGGGTTGGGGGACGGGGGTGGGGTGAGGTGGGGGAGGGTGGAGGTGATGGGGGGGGGGTCAGTCTCCCACTGACCGCTGTGTTCTCTGGGGGGCCGCGGGTTCTAACGGCGGGGTTTGCTGCCCCCTGCAGGTGGAGCTGGTCCAGGTGGTTGTGGATGGGGTGAACTACCTGACCGAGTGCGAGAAGAGACTACAGAGGGGACAGGACATCAAGGTCCCTCCACCACCGGCTTCTGGCAGACGCTGAGCTCCCTCTCCCAACTCCGTCCATGTGCTTAACGTGTCGTTAACGTGTTACCGTGGCTTCCAGCTCTCTGAATGTTTCCCCTGCAGCAGATCAAATAAACTCCCCGTGTTCTATCCACCGTAACATGGCTGTTTGTGGTCAGTTTATTGCTCACCTGACCGGCTCACCTGCTGACCCCAACTGTGGACCAGTGACCAGGGAGGGGGTCAGACCCCTGTTCCATCACTAACTGGGTCATCAGACCAACCCCTGACCTGAAAGCACGTGCTGCCAGATCAGAAACGGCCTCTTCCTTGCTGTAATCAGTCTTCTGAACGGTCCTCCCATAAGCTAGGGGGCAGACCTGATCTCATTTAGAAGGATGAGAGGGGATCTCATTGAAACATAAAAGATTGTTAAAGGTTTGGACACGCTAGAGGCAGGAAACATGTTCCCGATGTTGGGGGAGTCCAGAACCAGGGGCCACAGTTTAAGAATAAGGGGTAAGCCATTTTGAACAGAGACGAGGCAACACTTTTTCACACAGAGGGTTGTGAGTCTGTGGAATTCTCTGCCTCAGAAGGAGGTGGAGGCAGGTTCTCTGGATGCTTTCAAGAGAGAGCTAGATAGGGCTCTTAAAGATAGCGGAGTCAGGGGATATGCGGAGAAGGCAGGAACGGGGTACTGATTGGGGATGATCACGTTGAATGGCGGTGTTGGCTCGAAGAGCCAAATGGCCTGCTGCTGCACCTATTGTCGATTGTCTATGACATTGAACACAGAGCAGTGTAACACAAGAACTGGCCCTTTGGCCCACGTCTGTACGAAACATGATGCCAAGACCATCACTTACCTACCTGCCCATAACCCATATCACTCCATTCCCTGCATATCCATATGCCTAACCAAAAGTACTTTAATGCCACTAACTTATCTACCTCAACCACCCCCCCCCCCCCTCACCCTGCAGTGCATTCCAGGCACTCACCACCCTCTGAGTCAAAATACTTACCCCGCACATTCCTCTGAACCTATCCCCTCTCGCCTTAAGACTATTCTCTCTAGTATTTGATTTTTCTTTCCAGAGGAAAAGGTTGTGACTGTCTACCCTATCAATGCCTCATTATTGTATATACTTAACGGGTCTCCTCCCAACCTTCCAACCAACCTCACTGGTACCCTTGCACTTTTTCTATACCTGTAACTATAACACTGTAACATGTATGCTGCACTCTGGTGTGTTTCCCTTTGCACGACCTGTTGCGCATGTGTGTGGTTTGATTGTACTAATGTAGCACAGGACCTGATTGGGGAGCTTGCAAACAAGGCATGTTCACTGTATATTGGTACAAGTGGCAATTACAAAGCAACACCAATACTTTTTCCCCAATAGATGTTCCCAGCGATAGGCCCATTCCTCGACATTGTCTATTGGAGCCATGCCCACTGCCCCAGTCACTGCCCAGCCCATCGTCCCAACTCCGGTGACCATCGATCCAGTCACAATGCGCAATTGGCCCAGTTTACAATGCCCATTGCCCCAGTCACAATGTCATTGCCCAGTTTACAATATTCATTAGCCCAGTTCCAATGCCCATCAGCCCAGTTCCCTTGTCCATTAGCACAGTTCCATAGCCCATTTGCCCCAGTGTCATCGCCCAAGGCTGGGGGAGAGGTCGCCAGGTTGATGCCCATCCCTGGGGTAGGAGGTGGGTCACAATATTGCCCAGGCACTAGGACTGCCCGGTTCACTGATCATTCCCCGGGTGGTCAGTGTGGGACCCCAGTGCTTACTGACCTCCTCCTGAAGGGGCTGACTGTGGCCGGAGGGTTGCAGAATGGTGCTGGAGTTATTGACCACTGATGCTATATGGACAGGACTATCAGTAATAATTACTAGGTACAGTCTGTTGGTTGGGTCACTATGGCCGGGGTCATTGCATGTTGCCGGGGTCACCAGCCATCGCCAGAGTCATGTGACAGAGGGGTCGCGAGCATTGCCAGGGTCATCTGTCGCCGAGGTCATCGGCCGTTGCCATGGTCACCGACCGCTGGCAGGGTCACCGACTGTTGGCAGGGTCACTGACCCGTTGGTAGGGTCATCAGCTGTTGCCACGGTCACCGACTGTTGGCAGGGTCACCGACTGCTGGCAGGGTCACCGACTGTTGGCAGGGTCACCGACCATTGGAAGGTTACTATCACAGGGGTCGCCTCCATTGCCAGGCTCATCCGTCACCAAGGTCACCTTCTGTTGCCAGGGTCACCGACTGTTGCCAGGGTCACCGACAGTTGCCCAAAGTCACCATCACAGGGGTCGTGAATGGTTGCCAGGGTCGTCGAGTGTTGCTAGGGTTGAAGGCCAGTCTGACGGCAGGACCATTTGTGCCCCGGGTAGTAGGCCCCGTTGCCGAGCTCCATCGCCAGGCCCCATGGTCGGGCAGCGTGGTTGGGCCCCGTTGCCGTGGGCAGTTGCCAGGCCCCCATTGCTGGGCCCCCGTTGCCAGGCTCCTCAGTGGGCAGCGAGCGGGAGCCTGCGGGCCGGAGGGTCCCGGGGGAGCGGAGACGGTGCGGACCGCTGGAGATCTGCAACCAGACAGGAAAAATGGAGAAATACTCTGCGTCAGTGCTGCTCCCCAACCAGGCATCACATCTGGCCACAGCTGCTGAGTGACCCCCCCCCCCCCCCACCCCTGGAGCGAAGCAACAGGTCAGAGAAGCTCGGCTCAGCACCGAGGCATTTAAGTAGCAATGTTACAAAATGTTGAGATTTTAAAAATCAAGTCTGCAATTTATCCCATCAGATAAAGCATAAAAATTAGTTTAATTTGACACCTAATTCACTTTCATATCTTCAGTATTAAAAAAGTTAGGGTCATTTTCATACTCGGAAATTAGCAACTTGCTTCCTATTGCTTTTCTATTGACTTAACACAAAAGTTGTGATCAAGGACAGTCAAAAGCCCATAACTTCCTTAAAAATTAAGAGAACTGAAAGAAATTTTCAGTTATTATAGATTGAAGTATTCTGAAACAAATATGAAACAATCTTACTTGGATGACCTGAAATTAAAGCATATAATTAGTTAGTTACCCAATTGTAGCCAATTACAAAATTAAATTATTAGATCTAAACTTTTATCAATTTCTTAAGAAAAAAATTTAAAATTTTTTTAAAGCCTAAGTGTCCAATTAACAGTCACACAATAATTCACAATATAACATGATTTTTAAATCTAATTGTCATGGTTTATAGGCCAAATTGAAGGAATTCAGTGTTTAATGCCTGTAAATTAATGGGCATTTTAAACAGCTTGCGAGTGGGATTTTCTGGAACGCGATGGATTAGAACGTTGCGGTTGCGGTGAATTTAAACCCCATATCGTCAGGAAAAATTCTGCCGGTTCAAATGGGGGCTAAATCACCGTTTCGCAACATGAAATATTGATTAAAGTCCCCTAAAAAAGCAAGTTTATATGTAAAAATAAACAGCTTTCACTTACCTGTCCCCTACGTAAAATCGGTCCCCGTTGTCGGCGTTCACGGCATTTGGAGCTAACTTTTATTTTACTGCAGCGATGAAATAGTCGGGCTATTTATTTTAAAAAATGGACTTACCGGCAGTCGGAACGAATCTCCAGAAATAGCTCGCACTCCGAGAAAATAAAGCTCCGGATGGCAAGGGGAAAACCGCATTTTAACCCCGCCCCCCCCCCCCCCCCTTAAAGGCGCCAAAGTCGCGCACACGGCCAGCGGCAGAACTGCAGCACAACTAAAGATAAGTTTTGTAACATACCTAATTTTAGAGACTTTCAGATATGCGCATAAATATACAAGGAATGGAGGGATATGGATCAAATGCAGGCGTGGATTCATGAGCATTGGAACTGTGGAGATTAGTTTAACGTGGCATCATGTTCGGCACAGACATTGTGGGCAGAAGGACTTGTTCCTATGTTGAAGATAGACACTGAATGGTGGAGTAACTCAGCGGGACAGGCAGCATCTCTAGAGAGAAGGAATGGGTGATGTTTTGGGTCGAGACCCTTCTTCAGACCCAAAACGTCACCCATTCCTTCTCTCCAGAGATGCTGCCTGACCCTGTCCCGTTGAGTTACTCCAGCATTTTGTGTCTATCTTTGGTTTAACCCGGTATCTGCAGTTCCTTCATACACTGTTCCTGTGCTGTACTGTTCTCTGGAAGAACAAGGAACAGCAGATGCTGGTTTATATCAAAGAAAGACACAAAGTGCTGGAGTAACTCAACCGGTCAGGCAGCATCTCTGGAGGACATGGATAGGTGACTGTTTCAGATTGAGACCTTTCTTCAGTCTAAAGTATCCGGACCTGAAACGTCACCTATCCTTGGTGTCGAGAGATGCTGACTGGCCCGCTGAGTTACTCCAGCATTTTGTGGCTTCCTGTTCTATGTTCTATTAATAAATAATTTGTTTTGGGCAAATTGATCGAGGCGGGATTTAGTCCAGGGCGCTAGGAATGCCTGTCTTGTTCTTGAAGTCATTGTGGGCCGAAGGGCCTGTTCCTGTGCAGTACCGCGCTATGTTTAGCATGGACACTGTGGGCCGAAGGGCCTGTTCCTGTGCTGTACAGCTCTATGTTCTGTGTTCACCTGCATCCCCCTGTTGTGGGCTGGTTTGGATTATCTGTCCAAGACGACACGCACAACAAACATGGTGGCGCAGCGGCAGAGTTGCTGCCTTACAGCGCCAGAGACCCGGCTTCGATCCTGACTACGGGTGCTGTCTGTACGGAGTTTGCATGTTCTCCCCGTGACCTGCGTGGGTTTTCTCCTCGATCTTCGGTTTCCTCACACACTCGAAAGACGAGCAAATTTGTAGGTTAATTGGCTGGGTATAAATGTTAAATTGTCCCTAGTGTGTAGGATAGTGTTAATGTGCGGGGATCGCTGGTCAGTGTGGACATGTGGGCCGAAGGGCCTATTTTCACTCTGTATATCTAAATTAAACTAAACTGTGGGCAGGGTGACTGTACCTGGGTTGGCACAGTGGCGCAGGGGTAGAGTTACTGCTCTACAGCGCCTGAGACCCGGGCTCGATTCTGACTAGGGGATGCTGTCTGTATGGAGTTTGTACGTTCTCCCTGTGGACCACGTGGGTTTTCCCCAGGTGCTCCGGTTTCCTCCCGCACTACAAAGAAGTACAGTTTTGTAGGTTAATTTGCTTTGGTAAACTGTAAATTGTCCCCAGTGTGCGTAGGATAGTGTTAGTGTGCGGGGTGATCGGTGGTTGGCATGGACCTGGTGGGCCGAAGGGCCTGTTTCCGCGCTGTATCGCCAACGTACCTTGGGTGATGGAGAAGGGAGCTGGGATGTCGGATCCGCTCACGTCCCGGGTCGCCCCCCGCCTCGGGACCTCCTCCGAGACCGGCTGGGCCGAGAGGCCGAACCACAGGCCCAGGAGCTCCCTGGCCCGGCGCCTGATCTGGCGGTTCAGCAAGGCGTAGAGAAGCGGGTCCAGCACGCAGTTGGTGAAGGTGAGCCAGGTGGCGAGGAAGTCCAGCATCCGTGCCGTGCCATCCTGCGAGAGCTCGCGGCGACGGCGGAGGCTGGAGATGAAGTACGGCAGCCAGGTGACCAGGAAGGTGGCCATCACGCCAAGGATGGTTTTGGCCGTCTTGGCTTCCATCGCCACGTCCAACGGCCCCGTCCCTGTCCCGCTCAGGTTAAAGTTGGAACTGGAGGACATCAGACCTGCCCACATTCGAGGGAGGCTGGAGTGTCTGAATGTCTTGGACTCCTGGAGTACCAGGCTGCCATTGTGGTCAGAGGATAGGCTGAGGGGGGAGCGTTGGGCCTTGGCCAAGAGGCGTTGTCTTGTCACTCGGTAGATCAAGTAATAGGAGGTGGTCACCACCACCGCAGATGTCAGGTACACCCAGATAAACAGGTAGAGGCCGTAAGCCAGGCTCGAACCTCCGTCTGACCAGCTGTAGTCACACAAACACTTGGATGGGGAGAACCTGTAGAGACCAATGCCAAAGAGAGGGGGCAGTCCGCACAGGAGGCCGGTCCACCACAGGAAGGCCATCATCCTCTTGGCTCGGGCCCTGGTCACGGTGAGGATGAAGGGCCGGGCAATCACGTAGTACCTGTCCACGGCGATGCCCGCCACGCACAGGATGGAGACCAGCCTGAGGGAGAAGGTCAGGAAGCCCGTGGCCTGGCAGGAGGCCGGGCCCAGCGGCCAGGCCCCGGCCACGGTCGCCGCGACGACGAAGGGCAGGCCCAGCAGCAGGAGCAGCAGGTCAGCCGCAGCCAGGGACGCCACGAACATGTTGGTGACGCTCCTCAGAGAGCGCGACCGGGAGATCAGCGCCAGCACCAGGACGTTGAGCGGGAGCCCGAGGACGAAGATGAGCAGGTAGAGGAACGCCCTGGCGACCGTCTCCACCGGCGACGGCTCTGGCCCAGTGCCGTTGGGTCCTAGACCCCCTGAGGCCCAGGTGGGAAGACCCTCCATGTCAACGGAGCGATGGGAGCCAACCTTTCCCTCGGCCCCTGACTGCCCATTGGGTCTGGGCTTCCGGGTCTCAGTCACCCAGAGGGCAGTGGGTGCATGGAATGAGGGGGTTCAGCCAGGTGCTATAGAGACTTGGACATGGATGGGAAAGGTTTAGAGAGATATGGGCCAAATACAGGCTAATGGGACTAGCATCGTACTAGTGGGGCAGCATGGTGGCGCAGTGGTACAGTTGGTGCCTTACAACGCCAGGGAACCACTTTCAATCCTAACTACTGGTGCTGTCTGTGTGGAGTTTGTACGTTCTCCCCATGACCTACGTGAGGTTTTCTCCGGGCGCTCCGGTTTCCTCCCGCACTCCAAAGATGTACAGGGTTGTAGGCAAATTGGCTTGGTCAAATTGTCCCTAGTGTGTGTGGGATAGTGTTAGTGTGTGTGGATCGATGGTCGCCATGCACTCGGTGGGCCGGAGGGCCTGTTGCCGTGCTATCGACAAACTAAACATAGATGGGGCATCTTGGTTGGCATGGGCAGATTATGCTGAAGGTTCTGTTTCCACACTGGAGTCCTCCGTTAGGTTTAACCCTTTGATGTCTAGTGATTCATCCACATGGCTACAATGGTAAGGCCTTGACTCCAGGATTTCCCACTGACATCGAGGTCTATCGACACTGGCTGGCCGTCTTCGTGCTAGGGTCACCTGGAGACAAAAATGAAACAGCACTCTGAAGATTTTTTTGTCACTTTAGAGATACAGCCTAGAGAAACAGGCCCTTCGGCCCACCAAGTCAATGCTGACCAGCGAGTACCCCATACACTAACACTATCCTACACACTAGGGCCAATTTACAATGAACAGAAGCCAATGAACCTGCAGACCTGCACGTCTTTGGAGTGTGGGGGGAAAACCGGAGCACCCGGAGAAAACCCACGCAGTCTCTGAGAGAACGTGCAAACTCTGTACCAACAGCAGCCGGGGTCAGGATCGAACCTGTGTCTCTGGCGCTGTCAGGCAGCAAATCTACCCGCTGCGCCTTAGAAACTTGGAAATAATTACTGTGACTGTGCGAGAGTGCATTATAGAAACATAGAAACATAGAAAATAGGTGCAGGAGGAGGCCATTCGGCCCTTCGAGCCTGCACCACCATTCAACATGATCATGGCTGATCATCCAACTCAGTATCCCGTACCTGCCTTCTCTCCATACCCCCTGATCCCTTTAGCCACAAGGCCCACATCTAACTCCCTCTTAAATATAGCCAATGAACTGGCCTCAACTACCTTCTGTGGCAGAGAATTCCACAGATTCACCACTCTCTGTGTGAAAAATGATCTTCTCATCTCGGTCCTAAAAGACTTCCCCCTTATCCTTAAACTGTGACCCCTTGTTCTGGACTTCATCACATCGAAGAAGGTAGACAAAAATGCAAAACTGTTTCTCCAGCATTTTTGTCTACCTTGGATTTTCCAGCATCTGCAGTTCCTTCTTAATCACATTGAAGAAGTTGTCTCCACACTGCAATTTCGTGGCATTTCTGGATCGAGCTTTACGTGATAGATTTGTACGTGGATTGTTGGATGATCAGAATTATTTAACACACCAGCCCTTACCATTGATCCAGAGTTAACGTGACAGGTAGATGACGTTAAGTTTCAACATTCAAGATTCAATGTAATTGTCGCATGTACCAATTCAGAAGCAGTGAAATGTGAGTTACCATACAGCCATACCAGGCACGTGCCATCAGGGTAGGCAAGGTAGGCACTGCCTACCCTGACTAAAATTATAACATAGTAATTACTAAATATAAATAGTAAAGGCATGGGAGAATTATGCCTATGTAAGAGACCGATCTCTTCGGTAGGCATAAATCTCCGTGCCTTTCATCCGCAGCGCATGTTACACGGGAAGGTCTGTGCAGCCCACGTAAGGTCAGCGCTGCCTGAAGCCGTCACTTTCAATCGGGGCTGAAGGCAGCTGAAATTCTGCCTTTGCAGCACTGCGCATGCGCATCAGTCTACTGCGCATGCGCAGCGCAAGTTTCTTGGCGGGGTTTTCAAATATGGGTTGTCGTGTACCAATGATGTGGTAAGTACATTTCTTGGTGATGTTTTTAAATACCATATTTCCCAGGGTGTGGGGGTGTGGGGGTGGGGGGAGAGCTCCTTTCCAAGCGTTTGGTGAGTCTGGCCCGGGGTAAAGTTGCGGGGAGGGCACGAATGTTATGAAGGAGGGGATTGGGATAATGCCACTTGCGATGCTCCTTGCACAGAGGCGTGGAATGCCACCGCATTGGGGCCTGGGGCGGGGGGGGAGCGAAGTAGCTCGGGTGGCTGAGCGGCCGCCGGGCCAGACAGCGGAACCAGCCACCACCTTAGCTCCTTCTGCCGGTCCCCGCTCACCTCTGGCAGCTCTCCGTCTAAAAACCTCTCTCCTGTCACTCGCTGGCCTCACTCATGTCCTTAAATTCCGACAGCGTGATTGAGATTACTTGGCTCTGGGAAGTTAAGGATTTGTAGGAAGCCGCTGACATGAGCGAAGTCAGCGAACGGCAGGTGACAGGTGTTCCGACGGAGAGCATTGCCACAGGTGAGCAGGCCGGCAGAAGGCGCTGAAGTGGTGGCCAGTTCTGCTGTCGGGTCCCGGTGGCCGCTCGCAGCTCCCCGAGCTGCTTCTATCCCCAGCTACAGTGCGTGGCTTCAAGCCCGGAGAGCTGCGGTAGCGGTGAGTGAGTGAGTTACTGGCAGTATCCCAGACACCCTCCTTCTCAACACTCGTGCCCTCCCCACAACTTTACCCCTGGCACAGACTCTCCACACGCTGTGAAAGGAACTGTTCCCCCAATTGGTCCCTTGGACAAGTGTTGTCATTCAATAAGATGACAACTGATTCAACTATTCCCTGTGCTCCCGTTTTTCCCAATATCGCTCCATCTCTCCTTCTGCCATCACCCTTCACCCCCCCCCCCCACCCATTCAGTAATTCAGAATAAAGGAGACGAGGAAGCTTTGGGCAAATTGAATTGTCACTGTTTTCATTTATTTTTATTTTTAACGGCGAGAACAATCTGCGCATGCGCGGTTTAAATTTTTTTAAGCCGACTGAGTGGCTACCCTGAGTAATTACTCACGGCACGTGCTTGAGCCATACTAAGAGAAAAGCAAAAAATACACACAGCTCATAAAATACACTTTAACATAAACATCCACCACAGTGGAATCAACATTCCTCGCTGTTACTCTGTTGGTTTCATTCAAACATTCCTGTTACTCCTGTTGGTTTACAGCACTGCAGCAGGCAAGGGCCGTTTTGCACAGACATGTGTTCAAATTCCACAAACATCCACTCTCAAGATAATCAAAATCATTATTTTTTGCACAATCATGTCACAAGAACATCTAAATTATCTATATTTTGTGTAATTGTCTATTGATTTTCATACTAAATATCTGACTAAAAACTATGAACTGTGGAATTGTTTTGTCAGATATTTAGTACGAAAATATTGATCATGGATAGACAATGGATGATTGTGACGGAAGGCAATAAACTTCAATCATCTTCCTCTTTTGTTCACCCGTGAATTCTCAGCATTTGTTGTTGCAGACGGCCTGCTGTTCAAGCCCTTAGACTAGAAATGTGCCATGGAATCATTTAAATCTACCTGCATTTCTAGACCCACATACCAGCTACAGTGCAGTCCTGACCTTCCATCTACCTCACTGGAGTCCTTTGATTTTTTGTTAATCGGACTTTAATGTTATCTCTTGCACGAAACGCTGTAGCCTTTATCTGTGCACGGTGGATAACCTGAGTGTAATCATGCACGGTATTTTCTTTGACTGGATAGCTTGCAATCGAATGCTTTTCACTGTGACAATAAGAAACCTGAACTCAACTATCTCAGGATTTCTAACCCCTGTCCTTTTAGACTCAATTAATTAGTTTTGTAGTGCAGAACACTAAATGCTGGAGTAACTCAGCGGGACAGGCAACAAAGGCTGACATATTCCCGCACTGTGTGCTCAATGCAAGGTTCCAGCATCTGCAGTTCCTAGTGCAGGAAAGAACCGTAGATGCTGGTTTAAATTGAAGGTGGACACAAAATGCTGGAGTAACTCAGCGGGACAGGCAGCATCTCTGGTGAGAAGGAATGGGTGAGGTTTCGGGTCGAGCCCCTTCTTCAGGCTAATCCTTGAGCATCTACTTTTAAAGTGTTGATACTTTAACATATCGTGCGGCACGGTGGCGCAGCGCCAGAGACCCTTGTTCGATCCTGACTACGGGTGCTGGGCTGTACGTTCTCCCCGTAACCTGCGTGGGTTTTTCTCCGAGATCTTCGGTTTCCTCCCACACAGGTTTGTAGGTTAACTGGCTTGGTGTAAATGTTAAATTGGCCCTGGTGTGTGTAGGGATAGTGTTAGTGTGCGGGGATCACTGGTCAGCACGGACTCGATGGGCTGAAGGGCCCGTTTCCGCGCTGGATCTCTAAACAAAAGATGTCACCCCAACAGCACTGTAACCTCTGCAGGAGGGGAGGGGTGGGGGCTGGAGAGCAGGGGACTGGCGGGGAGAGGAGGGGAGGGGATGGGAAGGGAGGGGAGGGGTTGCGAGAGGAGGGGAGGGAAGGGGAGAGGAGAGGAGTGGAGGAGAGGGGAGGGGAGGGGAGGAGGGGAGGAGATGGGAGAAGAGAGCAGGGGACTGGAGAGGGGAGTGGGGGATGGGAGGGGATGGGTAGGGAGGGGAGGGGTTGGGAGAGGAGGGGAGGGAAGGGGAGAGGAGAGGGGAGGGGAGGGGAGGAGAGGGGAGGGGAGGGGAGGGATTGGGAGAGGAGGGGAGGGAAGGGGAGAGGAGAGGAGTGGAGGAAAGGGGAGGGGAGGGGAGGGGAGGGGAGTAGAGGGGAGAGGAGGGGAGGGGAGGGGAGTGGAGGGAGGAGGGAGGAGGGGAGAGGAGGGAGTGAATTGTCAGACAGAAAGAAGTAAATGAAGAGGTACATCAAAACATGACTTCCCGTCTAAGGGCAAGAGGCTAACAGGGTGAAGGGAACCAACTGATCCAAACCAGCCCAACACCAAGGCTTCATGTCAAGCCACCAGGTTCCGGTCTTTAGAAGAAATTGGGAAAGTTTGGTCCCAAACACCTCTGTGTCCTTGTGAATCAATGACAATCCCTCTTTCATTCAAACACATACTTGCCCCGAGAAAAGCTAAAGCCAGGCAAGTTAACACATTTTGCTCAACAGAAAATCTTACATTGAATTTTCTCAATTCTGTTAACCCTGGCTGCCTCCTCCCCTTCCCACCTCTCCCTCAGCCCTCGGGCCCTGGCATTCCTTCTCTCTCTATCTCTCCCCCACCCAAGTCACACTAGCTTCTCATTTTCACACCACAAACAGCTTACAATGGCCTGTTTCCTTTATCATCGATACTTTTTTGCACATCTTTCATTCATTGTTCTTTATCTCTCCACATCACTGTCTATATCTCTCGTTTCCCTGATCCCTGACCAGTCTGAAGAAGGGTCTCGACCCGAAACGTCACCTATCTCCTTCGCTCCTTAGATGCTGCTGCACCCGCTGAGTTTCTCCAGCTTTTTGTGTATCCCTCGATTCTCCAGCATCTGCAGTTCCTTCTTTAACACAGAAAATCTTACGTCACCTTGAGAAGAGATCGGCCGGACTATTGCTAACTGGTTTAGGAAGGAACTGCAGATGCTGATTTTAACCGAAGGCAGACACAAAAAAGCTGGAGTAACTCAGCGGGTTAGGCAGCATCTCTGGAGAGAAGGAATGGGTGAAGTTTGGGGCTACATCAATCTCTAGTTTCTCTTTCCCGTCACTCTCAGTCTAATGGCCCTGTCTCACGGTGCGAGTCCACCCACGAGTGATCCCGAGTTTCAAACAAATCAAACTCGTGGTAATCACGTCGAATTAACGTAGCGGGAACGTCGGGAACTCGTAAAACTAACAGCAGGTACGCGGGGAAACTTGGTAACTCGTGAAAATCTTTCAACATGGTGAAAGATTTCCACGAGTCAAATTTACTCTTGAAGTTTTAAACTTTTAAACTCGTTATAAGAAAGTGGTGGTCCGTGAGTTTACCGTAGTGACTCGTGAATCTACCGTGGGCACTCTCTAACTCACCGGGCAGGCAGATCCTACGCTCGCTGTAGGATTTTTGGTCTGAAGAATGGCCCTGACCCAAAAGGTCTCCCATTCCTTCTCTCCAGAGATGCTGCCTGTCCCGCTGAGTTACTCCAGCTTTTTGTGTCTATATTAAGTTAACTTAGTGTCCTTACCAATCCTGCTCCGAGTATCCCCCGATGTTGGGGAGTTTTTGTCCCGGACTTCGCTGCCGCTGGTGATCTGTCCTCGGAGAGGGAGCGCCTGTTCCAGGGGTTGGTGGGCACTGGGTGAAATTCCTCCTCTACTGCTGGAGGAAACAGACCATTTCCTGTTTCTGTCCCGCGTTCCTTTGTCCAATCGGCCCAATCCCTTTGGGCATTCCCACTCCAGTCTGTGCACATTGTCAGAGCTGGGATAATGGGGGAAAAAAAACGGTGACCACCAGCCTCAAGAACAGCTTGTTTAAGCAGGAACTGCAGATGCTGGAAAATCAAAGGTAGACTGAAAAATGCTGGAGAAACTCGTTTTCGGGATGAAACGTTGCCTATTTCCTTCGCTCCACAGATGCTGCCTCACCCGCTGAGTTTCTCCAGCATTTTTGTCTGCTTTCAAGAACAGCTTCTAACCCCACAGCCAGCAAGCTGCCCAACACTAACCTCAGCTATGAACGGAGTGGGCAATTGCAACCTTCACGTGGTCCGCCCTGTTTCGACTAATGCAATCAACTCGACGGGCACAAATGGAAGATCAAATAGGACAAGTTGTCCAACAACTTTAGGCTGTGCACGCCACACGAAAGAAGAAAAAACTATGAGCCATGGGCTGATTTTCACTGACTGATTTTTCTTTTGTGTTTATTATATATTATTTTTCTGAATTGTTGTTTAGTTTATTGTCAAGTGTACTGAGGTACAGTGAAAGGCTTTGGCTGCGTGCTAACCAGACAGCGGAAAGACAATCACAAAGTGCTGGAGTAACTCAGCGGGGCAGGCAGCATCTCTGGAGAGAAGGAATGGGTGACACAGAAACATAGAAACATAGACAATAGGTGCAGGAGGAGGCCATTCGGCCCTTCGAGCCTGCACCGCCATTCAATATGATCATCCAACTCAGTATCCCGTACCTGCCTTCTCTCCATACCCCCTGATCCCTTTAGCCACAAGGGCCACATCTAACTCCCTCTTAAATATAGCCAATGAACTGGCCTCAACTACCTTCTGTGGCAGAGATTTCAAGAGACTCACCACTCCCTGTATGAAAAATGTTTTCCTCATCTCGGTCCTAAAGGAATTCCCCCTTATCCTTAGACTGTGACCCCTTGTCCTGGACCTCCCCAACATCGGGAACAATCTTCCTGCATCTAGCCTGTCCAACCCCTTAAGAATTTTGTAAGTTTCTATCAGATCCCCCCTCAGTCTTCTAAATTCTAGCGAGTACAAGCACAAGTCTATCCAGTCTTTCCCCATATGAAAGTCCTAACATCCCAGGAATCAGTCTGGTGAACCTTCTCTGTACCCCCTCTATGGCAAGACTGTCTTTCCTCAGATTTGGAGACCAAAACTGTATGCAATCGGGTCGAGACCCGTCACCAGTCTGAAGAAGGGTCTCGACCCGAAAGACCCAAAACATCACCCATTCCTTCTCTCCAGAGATGCTGCCTGTCCCGCTGAGTTACTTCAGTCTTTTGTATCTATCTTCGGTTTAAACCAGCATCTGCTTGGACACGCTAGAGGCAGGAAACATGTTCCCGATGTTGGGGGGGTCCAGAACCAGGGGCCACAGTTTAAGAATAAGGAGTAAGCCATTTAGAACGGAGACGAGGAAACACTTTTTCTCACAGAGAGTGGTGAGTCTGTGGAGTTCTCTGCCTCAGAGGGCGGTGGAGGCCGGTTCTCTGGATGCTTTCAAGAGAGAGCTAGATAGGGCTCTTAAAAATAGAGGAGTCTGGGGATATGGGGAGAAGGCAGGAACGGGGTACTGAATAGAAAATAGGGGCAGGAGGAGGCCATTTGGCCCTTCGAGCCAGCACCGCCATTCATTGTGATCATGGCTGATCGTCCCCAATCAATAACCCGTGCCTGCCTTCTCCCCATATCCCTTGATTCCACTAGCCCCTAGAGCTCTATCTAACTCTCTCTTAAATCCATCCAGTGATTTGGCCTCCACTGCCCTCTGTGGCAGGGAATTCTACAAATTCACAACTCTCTGGGTGAAAAAGTATTTTTCTCACCTCAGTCTTAAATGGCCACCCCTTTGACATATGGAGACATGATAAGGGAACATCGTTTAGTGCAAGGTAAAGCCAGCAAAGTCCGTCCAAAGATAGTCCGAGGGTCACCAATGAGGTAGATAATAGTTCAGCACTGCTCTCGAGTTGTGCTAGGATGGGTTCAGTTGCCTGATAACAGCTGGGAAGAAACGTCTGAAGAATGGTTTCGGCCCAAAATGTCGCCTATCTCCTTCGCTCCATAGATGCTGCTGCACCCGCTGAGTTTCTCAAGCATGTCTTGGGGAGAAACGGTCCTGTTACAGGCCTGTTGCACTGCTGCAAGCAGGGACGGCATGGTTCCATTGTCAGTACACAAGACAATGAAACACTCTCAACTCCTGAAGGGAGAGGAGGGACAGAGGGAGGGGAGGATGGATGAGGCAGGGAAAACATAGAAACATAGAAACATTGAAAAATACGTGCAGGAGTAGGCCATTCAGCCCTTCGAGCCTGCACCGCCATTCAATGTGATCATGGCTGATCATCCAACTCAGTATCCCGTACCTGCTTTCTCTCCATACCCCCTGATCCCTTTAGCCACAAGTGCCACATCTAACGCCCTCTTAAATATAGCCAATGAACTGGCCTCAACTACCTTCTGTGGCAGAGCATTCCAGAGACTCACCACTCTCTGTGTAAAGAATGTTTTCCTCATCCCGGTCCTAAAGGAATTCCCCCTTATCCTTAGACTGTGACCCCTTGTTCTGGACTCCCCTAACATCGGGAACAATCTTCCAGCATCTAGCTTGTCCAACCCCTTAAGAATTTTGTAAGTTTTCTATAAGATACCCCCTCAATCTTCTAAATTCCAGCGAGTACAAGCCGAGTCTATCCAATCTTTCCTCATATGAAAGTCCTGACATCCCAGGAATCAGTCTGGTGAATCTTCTCTGTACCCCCTCTATGGCAAGGATGTCTTTCCTCAGATTTGGAGACCAAAACTGTACGCAATACTCCAAGTGTGGCCTCACCAAAACCCTGTACAACTGCAGTAGAACCTCCCTGCTCCTATACTCAAATCCTTTCGCTATGAATGCTAACATACCATTTGCTTTCTTCACTGCCTGCTGCACCTGCATGCCTACTTTCAATGACTGGTGTACCATGGCACCCAGGTCTCGTTGCATCTCCCCTTTTCCTAATCTGCCACCATTCAGATAATAGTCTACCCTCATGTTTTTGCCACCAAAATGGAAACCTCACATTGATCCACATTATACTGCATCTGCCATGCATCTGCCCATTCACTCAGCCTATCCAAATCACCCTGCAGCCTCCAAGCATCCTCCTCACACCTAACTATACCCCCCAGCTTGGTGTCATTTGCAAATTTGGAGATGTTGCATTGAATTCCCTCGTCCAAATCATTAATATATATTGTAAATAGCTGGGGTCCCAGCACTGAGTCTTGTGGTACCCCACTAGTCACTGCCTGCCATTCTGAAAAGGACCCTTCATGAAAACACTTCATGAAAGCAGAGCAGG
>CAUPSL010001076.1:0-99359 GCA_963514005.1 Raja brachyura
GTTTCTCCAGCAATTGTGTCTACCCCTAATAATCTTGTATGTTTCAATAAGACCCCCCTCTCATCCTTCTAAATTCCAGTGTGTACAAGCCCAGCCGCTCCATTCTCTCAACACATGACAGTCCCGCCATCCCGTTCCTTTCCTCCAGGGATGCTGCCATGTCCCGCTGAGTTACCCCGGCGTTTTGTGTGGCTCTCTTTGCTTTGTTACAGAGGCAGTGTCCTCTCTGTCTCGTTGCCACCTGAGTGGTTCTGGTGTCCTTGAGAAAGCGAGTAGTGGTGGAGATATTGGGGGGGGGGGGGGTGGGGGGGGGGGGGTGTTGTTATTGGGAGGAGGGGAGAAGGAGAAGGGAGGGGGAGGCTGGTTTGAGTGAGTGGAGGAAACTGCTTCTCCTGCACTTCACCTTCCAGCCAGCCTGCCTGCCTAGGTGTGGGCTCAGTCCGCAGGCTGGGAGATTATGAGCGCAGCGACGTTCCCTGCCTCCAGCAGTGGAATTCTGTCCGGAATCCGAGCGGGTGCGTCGGGAATGATCCCCGTCTCGCCGGCCGGCGGGGGGAAGAAGGAAGCCAACCAGCTGATTTTGCCCACTGCGGCCGGCCGCTGGTGTCCGCCGCTGAAACATGCTGAAGTTCCGAGCGGATAGGAAGAAGAGGTAGGTTTTTGCTGCGACGGAGAGCGTACAGTCAACAGTGCAGCCCCATTAACCGGCTCTCTCCCTCTCTCCGTCTCTCTCTCGCCGGGATAATGCTGCATTGCAGTCTTCCCCAGGAGCAGACACACACACACACACACACAAACCCCGGCAGCTCGGACATGCACGGGGGCAGAGCCGGCTGTGGCCATCGCTCGCTGCGTTAAAAGTCTCCGGCTGCCAGACGGTTAAACGTGGGAGCAGCTTGTGCGCGAGTGGTGTGTGGTGACATGTTTCATCTCTGCCGGCAGCTTCCATTTACGTGGACGACATCAACACTCCCATTCTCACACTGCTCTTGTTGTTCTGTGCTTGTCTCACTGTGCGTCTCTGTCTCTCTCTCTCTCTATCTGTCCAGCTGTTTGTTTCTCTCTCTCTGTCTCTCTCCGTGTCTGTCTGTCTGTCTGTCTCTCTCACTGTCTCCCTCTCTGTCTCTCTCTGTGTCTGCCTCTCTCTCTCAGCTTGTGCTTTACCTCTCTATCTCTGTCTCTCTGTCTCTCTCTCTTTCTCTCTCTCTCTCTCTGTATCTCTCTCTCTCTCACCCTCTCTCCATCTTCCCCTGTCTCCCTCTCTCTCTCCCCCTCACTCTCCATCTCTCTCCCTCTCTGCTTCTGTCTATCTGCCTCTCTCTCTCGCTCTCTCTCTCTCTCTCTCTGTCCCTGTATCGCTCTCTCTCTCTCCCTGTCTCTCTCTCTCTCTCTCTCTCTCTCTCTCTCTCTCTCTCTCTCTCTCTCCCTGTCTCTCTCTCTCTCTCTCTCTCTCTCTCTCTCTCTCTCTCTCTGTCTCTCTGTCTCTGTCTCTCTCTCTGTCTCTCTGTCTCTGTCTATGTGCCCGTCTCTCTCTCTCTCTCTCTCTCTCTCTCTCTCTCTCTCTCTGTCTCTCTCTCTGTCTCTATCTCTATCTCTGTCTGTCTCTGTCTCTGTCTCTCTCTCCCTCTCTCTCCCTCTCTCTCCCTCTCTCTCTCTCTCCCCTGTCTCTCTCTCTCTCTGTCCCCCTCTCTGTCTCTGTCTTCCTCTGTCTCTGTCTCTCTCTCTCTCTCCCTCTCCCTCTCCCTCTCCCTCTCCCTCTCTCTTTCTCTCTCTCTTACCCAAACAAAACACCACGTCCCGGTTAACCTGCATGACTTGCCCCGAGTGGCCAGGGCTGGCAGATGCTCCTGTACCTCACTGCTGCAAGGCGGCTCACTGCTGCGACCCACGGCCGATGCATAAGTCTGTGTGTAACACGCTGTACTGCATGCGCGATGTGATGAGTGTGATTGACTGATTACCCAGTGGGGTCAACAACGAGCGGTACACGTCCGCTCACTGTGAATCTATCGTACAGATGTACAGTGGCAGATCATAATGGTCTAGGACCAGAATTAGGCCATTCGGCCCATCGAGTCCACTCCGCTATTCAACCATGTCCGATCTATCTCTCCCTCCTTTCCCATTCCCCCCATAACCCCAGACACCCGTACTAATCAAGAATCTATCTATCTCTGCCTTAAAAATACCCATTGACTTGGCCTCCACCACCGTCTGTGGCAAAGAATTTCACAGATTCACCACCCTCTATGACCAGAGAAATTCCTCCTCATCTCCTTCCCAAAGGAACGTCCTTTAATTCGTATGGCCCTGTCCCACTGTACGTGTTCATTCAAGACCTCTCCCGAGTTTTGAAAAAAAATCAAACTGGTGGTAAGCACGGAGAATGTCGGAGCTTGGGGACGTCTCTTAGCGGCTCGTAACGCTAGCGGCAGGTGCTCGGGAAGACTCGCTAGCGGCAGGTAAGCTCGGGAAGACTCGTGAAGATTTTTCAACCTGTTGAAAAATCTCCACGAGAGCCCCGAGTACCGACGAGCGGCCATTACCGTAAATCTCCGAGTTGGAATCAGGGCAAACTCGGGTCAGAATGAACTGGCACAGTGGGACAGGGCTTTCAGGCTGCGACCTCTGGTCCTAGACTCTCCCACTCGTGGAAACATCCTCTCCACATCCACTCTATCCAGGCCTTTCACTATTCGGTAAGTTTCAATGAGGTCCCCCCCCCCCCCCACCCTCATCCTTCTAAACTCCAGCGAGCACAGACCCAGTGCCGTCAAACGCTCATCGTATGTTGAACCCCTCTGAGTTGCCGTGTAGGTGAGGGATGGGTGCTGTGAGCTGAGTGACGCTGAGCCTGTGTGCGAGGTTGTACCCTGCTTTGTCTCACTATCAGTTGACCCTGGGATGCCCCAGTTCACAATATCCCTCTGGCCTCCGCTTCTTGAGAAGGCTCGGCAAGTTCGGCATGTCCCCAACGACTCTCGCCAACTTCTGCAGATGCGCCACAGGAAGTATTTTATCGGGAGGCATCGCGGCACGGTTTTTGGAGAACGACTCCATCCAAGGCCGCGAGAAAAATTGCAGGGAAATTGTGGAGGCATCACGCAAACCAACCTTCCCTTCCATCGACTCCCATCTGCACCTCACGCTGCCTCGCCGTGGCCAGCAGCATCATCGAGGACCAGTCGCACCCTGGTCATTCCCCTCGTCTCCCCCTCTCCCCTCTCCCCATCAGGCAAAAGGTACAGAAGTGTGAAAACGCACACGCCTCCAGATTCGGAGACAGCTTCTTCCCAGCTGTTATAGGGGAACTGAACCGTCCTACCGCACAAGTAGAGAGCAGTCCTGAGCGGCTGTGGAGCGAAGGGAATAGGCAGATGCTGGATAATCGAAGGTAGACTAGCTGGAGAAACTCAGCGGGTGCAGCAGCATCTGTGGAAATAGGCAACGTTTCGGGCTATTGCCTATTTCCTTCACTCCACAGAAACTCAGCGGGTGCAGCGTTCTTCCCTGATCCTGTATCTGTTGCCTGTGAATGGCTCGATTGTAGTCAAGTGGAGCCTTTCCACTGACTGGATAGCACGGTAGCTCTAATGCAGTACTGCACCCCGCCACTGGGCCACCGTGCTGCCCAGTCCATGCTCTATGCAACGTTCTGGACAACCTCTTCAGAACTTCCCTCAGCCTGGGGGATTTTTCGTGAGGTCGCTGCATAGAGACAGACACAAAGTGCTGGAGTAACATTTAAGATTATTAAGGGTTTGGACCACGCCAGAGGCAGGAAACATGTTCCCGATGTTGGGGGGGGGGGGGGGGGAAGTCCAGAACCAGGGGCCACACACAGTTTAAGAATGAGGGGTGACCCATTTAGAACGGAGACGAGGAAACACTTTTTCTCACAGGAAGTGGCGAGTCTGTGGAATTCTCTGCCTCAGAGGACGGTGGAGGCAGGTTCTCTGGATACGTTCAAGAGAGAGCTAGATAGGGCTCTTCAAGATAGCGGAGTCAGGGGATATGGGGAGAAGGCAGGAACGGGGTACTGATTGGGGATGATCACATTGAATGGCGGTGCTGGCTCGAAGGGCCGAATGGCCTACTCCTACACCTATTGCCTATTGTCTATTGTAACTCAGCGGGTCAGGCAGCATCTCTGGGGAAAAGGAATAGGTGATGTTTCGGGTCGAGGATCTGAAGAAGGCCACCCATTCCTTCGCTCCATAGATGCTGCCCGACCCGCTGAGTTTCTCCAGCATTTTTGTCTACCTTCAACTTTTGAATCATCTGCACTTCTTTCTTAAACACCTAATAACAGTCTATTGTAGTTCATCGCTTTTGAGGTTGTAGTGTTTAATGGTGGTTTTTGGGAGGAAGCTGTTCCTGAACCTGGACGTTACAATTCAAGGCAACAAGTTCAAGGATTTGAGTATAGGAGCAGGGAGGTTCTACTGCAGTTGTACAGGGTTTTGGTGAGGCCACACCTGGAGTATTGTGTACAGTTTTGGTCTCCAAATCTGAGGAAAGACATCCTTGCCATAGAGGGAGTACAGAGAAGGTTCACCAGACTGATTCCTGGGATGTCAGGACTTTCATATGAGGAAAGACTGGATAGACTCGGCTTGTACTCGCTGGAATTTAGAAGATTGAGGGGGGATCTTATAGAAACTTACAAAATTCTTAAGGGGTTGGACAGGCTAGATGCTGGAAGATTGTTCCCGATGTTGGGGGAGTCCAGAACAAGGGGTCACAGTCTAAGGATAAGGGGGAATTCCTTTAGGACCGAGATGAGGAAAACATTCTTTACACAGAGAGTGGTGAGTCTCTGGAATTCTCTGCCACAGAAGGTAGTTGAGGCCAGTTCATTGGCTGTATTTAAGAGGGAGTTAGATGTGGCCCTTGTGGCTAAAGGGATCAGGGGATATGGAGAGAAGGCAGGTACGGGATACTGAGTTGGATGATCAGCCATGATCACATTGAATGGCGGTGCAGGCTCGAAGGGCCGAATGGCCTACTCCTGCACCTATTTTTCTATGTTTCTATGTTAACAGTTGGACAGGTCCATGGATAGGACAGGTTGGGCCAAACGCAGGCAGGTGGGACAAGTGCTGATGGGAGATGTTGGGCATGCGGGGCCGAAGGAAGACTCTGGGTGGAAGGCCTGCTGGCTAACGTTGATAGTTGCGGTTTAGACGGGCCACGCTCGAGCGAGCTGGCGTGCAGTTACTTGGTCTTGTCCAGATGAACTTCAGTGGGTCTGAATGAGGCAGGCGTTACCCGAAGCTGAGCAAAAGTCTCCCTGTATACAAGAGACAGTCAGCTATAGCTCAATGGGCCAACAGAATCATGGGATATCGGGAGAAAGCAGGAACTGGGTACTGACTTTGAAAGACAGGCACTAAAATGCTCTGAAAATGAGTCACTCAGCGGGACAGGCAGCATCTCTGGAGAGAAGGAACGGGTCGAGACCCTCCTTCAGGTGTCAGTCCCGCTGAGTTACTCCAACATTTTGTGTCTACCTCGGATTTAAACCAGCGTCTGCAGTTCTTTCCTACTGATTTTGGATGATCAGCGATGATCATGTTGAATGGCGGTGCTGGCCCGAGGGGCCGAATGGCCTGTTCCTACGCCTACTTTCGCTGTCTAAAATCATCATAATAATAATCATCCCATTTAATTCGCCAAGTATGTTTTGCAATATACGAGGAATTTGATTTGCCGTAGTCATACCAGTGAAATGTCAGACCACCAAAATGGCCTCTTTCCAAAATACCAAAATGGCCTCTTTCCAAAATACCTCTCATTTTCTCACTTGGCTAGTGGGGCGGAGTGGAAGGGAATTTTTCGAGCTTGATTAAACTTGTCATGTTCGATAATTTAAACCGGTGAAGGGAATGACTTGTGCATGAGGGCAGCCAACTGAAGCCGTGTGATCCGATGGTACAAGTCCTTGCCACAAGGTGTGTCAACTGCAACCAATCCTCTTGGCATGCGTTACACGGAGCAGGCCGTGACCCGGACAGTGTCGAAACATGACCTGAGGCTTTCGTGGAGCCCGCAGGGTCCCCAACGTCCCAACGAGAAGACTCAACGCTTTAGCGGATAAATAATTATACTATTAATAAGTTCCTTGTTAATAATTACACTGTTTTACCAAAGTCATAAGGAATAGGAATAGAATTAGGCCATTCGGCCCATCAAGTCCACTCTGCCATGCAATCATGGCTGATCTATCTCTCCCTCCTAACCCCATTCTCCTGCCTTCTCCCCCTAGCCTCTGATGGCCGTGCTAATCAAGAATCTGTCTACCTCTGCCTTACAAATATCCACTAATACCGTTATTAATTGCAGTTCCTTGTCGAAATAATTTTATGTACTTAAAACATAGAATTTTAAGGATGGGGGAGATAGTCAAAGACTTGAAGGGCAGAATGGTGGCGCAGCGGTGGAGTTGCTGCCTCACAGCGCTGGAGACCCGGGTTCGATCCTGACTGTGGGTGCTGTCTGTGTGGAGTTTGCACGTCCCCCCCCCAACCCTCCGTGACCTGCGTGGGTTTCACCCGGGTGAAGAGATGTAACTGTGTAACGGAGGTGAGGTTGCCTTCCCACCCCTGTGGCCACTCGGTGACTACCCAGTCCGCCTTTGATAATCACGTATTGTCTTTCCGCTGGCTGGTTAGCACGCGACAAAACAGCTTTTCACCGCACCTCGGTACACGTGGCAATTAACCTGAACTCACAACTAGATGTCATTTGCACATTTTAGTGAGTAAAATGGGGACCTCTCACTCCCCTGCATGCGTGTGGGTAGCGATGGGTTGGAGAGGCCCTGTTGAAACAGACTGATCAACAGCAAGTCCCCAATCCCCAGTCACGCTTTGAAAGCTGGTTACGGCACATTCTTGTCTTTGCCGACTTCCAACAGCGTCTCAGCTTCTTCTGACGCTCGTAAACATCATTGAAATATACTTTAACGTCTGAAGAAGGGTCTCGGCCCAAAACGTCACCCATTCCTTCTCTCCAGAACTGCGTCCCGTCCCGCTGAGTTACGCCAGCATTTTGTCTCTGTCTCCGATTTAAACCAGCATCTGCAGTTCCTTCCTATGCAAGATATACTTGAATGTCATTCAGACACCATACAACTAAATTCCCCCCAAAAAATCCTGGCAAAACGTTTAGTTATACAGCGTGGAAACTATGGGTGCTGTCTGCGCGGAGTTTGCACGTCCCCCCCCCCCCCCCCCCCCCCCGTGACCTGCGTGGGTTTCACCCGGGTGCTCCAGCTTCCTCCCACACTCAAACGGTGGGCAAGTTTGTAGGTTGGTTGTCTCCTTGTAAATTGCCCCTAGAGGGAGGGGAGTGGAGGCGAGTCAGTGTGTGTGTGTGTGTGTGTGTGTGTTTGGGGGAGGGGAGGGCATCGCTGGTCGGCATGGACTCGGTGGGCCGAAGGGCCTGTTTTGCACGCTGTATAACTGAACGTTTTGCCAGGATGAAAGTGTCAAATATGACAAGCCGGAGGTTTGAGGTGAGAGGGCAATGTCTGAAGAAGATTTACAAGACAAGTTCGGCATGTCCCCCAACACCTCTCACCGCCATCTCCTTCTACACCGGGGTGGTGGTTGCCTGGGGAATCGGTGCAAGCAAATACAGCAGCAATGTTTTAGAGGCGTTTTCCCAGGCTCGCCAACAGCGGGGGAATGGAAGGACATGGGCTTTGTGCGTGTAGTTCCAATTAGTTTCATCGTGGTTGGCACAGTACTTGTGGGCCGAATGGCCTGTTTCTGTGCGGGGGGCTGTCCTGTGTTCTAGTGTGTCTCCGGTTTGCCGTTCCTGGGGCTAACCCCTTCCTAAGCCGCTCTGTCTCAGTCGCAGACGGCAACCTCCACCTGCCGTTGGAGATACCACTGGAGGTACGTTGGAGTAGGGAGAGGTAGACCAGCCATGATTGAGTGGCGCAGCAGACTAGATGGGCCAAATGGCCTCATTCTGCGCCCGTCACTTATGACCTAGTGGCTCACGATATACAGCAGACTGCAGATGCTGCAACCTTGGGCTGGTGGAACTCAGGCAGCATCTGCGCAGAGAGGGAGGAGAGATGTGGGGATGTTTCATTCAGTCTGAAGGGTCCCCCACCCAAAAACCCTAAACTACAAGCAGAAAGACCACCTCAATGCAGACCAGTGGAGGCCTGGGTTTTGACAAACTAAATCCTAAGATTCTTCCTTATAAAATGTATAAAACTCTGTAATATCGAAAGCATCCCGACCGGAAATGTCACCGGTCCATGTTCTCCAGGGATGCTGCCTGACCCGCTGAGTTACTCCAGCACTTTTTTGGGGGGGAATTTAGTTGTATGGTGTCTTAATGACATTCAAGTATATTCTGCATAGGAAGGAACTGCAGATGCTGGTTTAAATCGGAGACAGAGACAAAATGCTGGCGTAACTCAGCGGGACGGGACGCATCTCTGGAGAGAAGGAATGGGTGACGTTTTGGGCCGAGACCCTTCTTCAGACGTTAAAGTATATTTCAATGATGTTTACGAGCGTCAGAAGAAGCTGAGACGCTGTTGGAAGTCGGCAAAGACAAGAATGTGCCGTAACCAGCTTTCAAAGCGTGACTGGGGATTGGGGACTTGCTGTTGATCAGTGTGTTTCAACAGGGCCTCTCCAACCCATCGCTACCCACACGCATGCAGGGGAATGAGAGGTCCCCATTTTACTCACTAAAATGTGCAAATGACATCTAGTTTTGAGTTTGGGTTGATTGCCACGTGTACCGAGGTGCGGTGAAAAGCTTTTTTGTCGCGTGCTAACCAGCCAGCGGAAAGACAATACGTGATTATCAAAGGCGGACTGGGTAGTCACCGAGTGGCCACAGGGGTAGGAAGGCAACCTCATCTACGTTACACAGCGACATCTCTTCACCAGATAAAAGCTGTCCAGGGTCTGACCTCCCCAGAGGAGCCCGGGTGAAGGTCAACGTACTTGGTACTGGAGTTGGGCGTTTCAACGCCAGCGTGTGGAGCTGGGGGCTCCCTCCCTCCGCCAGAGCCCGGCCTGTGAATGTGGAGCAGAACAACAGACAGCCAACCATGTCATCTCCGGGCGCCCGCTCTACCGCCCACCAAATGGAGCTCCGTCAGGGCCTGGCAGACATTGACGCCAACAGACACAACAACCTGGCTGCTCAACGCCCGGCTTGCGATCCAACTATTCCTTTGATTCATTTATGTTTCATTCGCAAGTAGAAGATTACAATCGAGCCGTCCACAGCGTAGAGATACATGATAAAGGGAACAACATCAATAAAGTCGGAAATGTTGCTGTCGGAGCGGAGACATGAAAGCGTGGAGCGATTTTAATGCGTGATTGCAGATCCACTTCTGTGACCCGCACGCACAGCGTCGCCTGGGACGGGGGCCATCTTGGCGATATACAGCGCGGAAACAGGCCCTTCGGCCCACCAGCGTTCTCCCGTACACTAGTTCAATCCTACGCACACACGGCGCGGTTTACTCGTTACCGAAGCCCAACTGACGAAGGGTCTCGACCCGAAACGTCGCCTATCTCCTTCGCTCCTTAGATGCTGCTGCACCCGCTGAGTTTCTCCAGCTTTTTGTGTAACCCTCGATTCTCCAGCATCTGCAGTTCCTTCTTTAACACAAACCTGTTGGTCTTTGGAAAGTGGGCGGAGACCGTAGGACGCGCTGGAACGTAAAACTCCGCACAGACAGCGCCCGTGGTCGGGATCGAACCCAGAATGCTTCGGGGTGGCAACTACCTGTGTCCTCCCTCAGGCTGAATGTTATGTAGCCTCTTATCCCAATTCACTACTGGCCAAAAGATAAACGCAAAGTGCTGGAGTAACTCAGCGAGGTCAGGCAGCGTCTATGGAGGAAAGGGATGGGTGACGTATCAGGTGGGGACCCTTCGTCACACCATGAAGAACCAGCCCCCCCCACGTTTAATTGCTGGGCCCTGCAGCGACCGCAGATATCAACCTCGTTCTGTCAGCACTTTTGTTTCTATTGAAAGGGTGTGGTTGTGTTCAAAGTCACTCAGGGGTGAATAACACAGGCAATGAAGCAATGTGCCCCTGCGGGACAATTACCGATCGTCTCTGGAGATACGGCACGGAAACAGGCCTTTCAGCCCACCCAGGGCGTGCCGACCAGCAGTTCCCCGCACACTAGTAGCCCTGTCCCACGGTACGAGTTCATTCCAAGAGCTCTCCTGAGTTTAAAAAAAAACAAACTCGTGGTAAGCACGGAGAATGAACGTAGCGGGTACGTCAGAGCTCGGGGACGTCTCTTAGCGCTAACGGCAGGTAAGCACGGGAAGACTCGTGAAGATTTTTCAACGTGTTGAAAAATGTCCACGAGAGCCCCGACTACCGACGAGCGGCCATTACCGTAAATCTCCGAGTTCGAATCAGGGCAAACTCGGGAGAACTCTTGGAATGAACTCTTACCGTGGGACAGGGGTTTAACACTGTCCGACACAGCAACCTACAAACCTGCACGTGTTTGGAGTGTGGGAGGAAACCGGAAAGCCCACGCAGGTCACGGGGAGACGGTATAAACTCCGTATGGACAGCGCCCGTGGTCAGGATCGAACCCGGGTCTCTGGCGCTGTGAGGCAGCAACTCTACCGCTGCGCCACCGTGCCGCCCCTTGAGAAATGATCCGCGCTCTCTGTGGGTCTGTGACCAGCCTGGTGCAGGATCAGCGGGAGGAGAACGAGATACGCAAGGAGGTACGTTAGAGTCACGGCGTACGTTAGAGTCACCGCTTATCCCGCGCCAGGTTTTAGACTCGTTCCTCGTCCTTCCCATGTGAGGTGTGAACCTCGACATCAGTCGGACCGTCCTTGTCGCAAGAGGAACTGGGCTGTTCCCTTGGCAGACACAAAATGCTGGAGTAACTCAGCGGGGACAGGCAGCGTCTCTGGGTAGAAGGAATGGATGACGTTTCGGGGTCGAGACCCTTCTTCAGACCCGACCCGACCCGAAACGTCACCCATTCGTTCTACCCAGAGATGCTGCCTGTCCCCGCTGAGTTACTCCAGCATTTTGCGTCTACCTCCGATTTAAACCAGCATCTGCAGCTCCTTCCCACACGTGGGCTGTTCCGTTCACTGCTGCTTGAGCTGAACAGGAGGTCCAGGATAGGGACTTGGATATCGCTGCCTTCATCACTGAATCCTAAACATTGCCAGGTGCTGCCGTGCATCATACAACCTCTCAGCGTGATAAGCCGTCGCCTGTGAGTGAAGAATGCTGATAACTTCAGCTGAAGTCTTGGAACGCAGTGGGCGTCAGCCGTGACTACGTGATAACAGTCTCGGTTTGGTTTCAGAAAGGCAAGCGCGACCTCTAGGCTGACTCACCCAGCGCTGTGTTGAAGGACTCTTAGATAGACTGGATGTGGAGTGGATGTTTCCACTGGGGCGGGAGAATCTAGGACTAGAGGTCACAGCCTCAGAATTAAAGGGCGTTCCTTTAGGAAGGAGATGAGGAGGAATTTCTTCAGTCACTGGGTGGTGAATCTGTGGAATTCTTTGCCCCAGAAGGCTGTGGAGGCCAAGTCAATGGATATTATTTTAGACAGAGGTAGATCGATTCTTAATTAGTATTGGTGTGAGAGGTTATGGGGGGAAGGCGGGAGAATGGGGTTCGGAGGGAGAGATAGATCCATCCTATTTTCCAAGAGAGTTGGGGCGGTCACGGTGGCGCAGCGGTAGAGTCGCTGCCTTACAGCGAATGCAGCGCCGGGGACCCGGGTTCGATCCCGACTACGGGTGCTGTCTGTACGGAGTTTGTACGTTCTCCCCGTGACCTGTGTGGGTTTTCTCCGAGATCTTCGGTTTCCCCCCACACTCCAAAGACGTGCAGGTCTGTCGGTGAATTGGCTTGGTGTAAATGTAAAAATTGTCCCTAGTGGGTGTGGATAGGATAGTGTCAATGTGCGGGGATCGCTGGTCGGCGCGGACCCGGTGGGCCGAAGGGCCTGTTTCCGCGTTGATTCTCTAAAAAAAAAAGCAGACTTGATGGGCCGAATGGCCTAATTCTTCCCCTTATCACTTATGACCTTATGTGCAGAGTGCACCAGTAGTCGGGATATCTGGCGCTGTGAGGCAGCGTGGAGTATTGGCGTTGCGTATTTCAGCGGGCGTTATCCGACATTAAAAGCGTGCGTTGAGCTGGTCACCCCTATAATGGGATTTTGGGCGATGTTTTCCGTGCAGAATAACTACGTGTTATTCAGACAGTTTCGGTCCCCGACAGCCCGGAATTAGAATTTCAGGAATGCATTTTTTTTTTTTTTTTTTTATGTCGTACAAGAAATATTCCTACAATTCGAACAAGATAAGCAGCCCTTACATGAGGAACTGCTGTTTCTTTTCATGAGCACATCTCAGGCAAACAGAACCTTCTTGTCAGGCTTCATGAGGCTTTGATATTTCTGTCGGCTTCCAAGGCATCCATTTTATTTTAAGCTGAGGGGAAAAACTGCCCAGGAGTGCGTTTGTGTGTTGGGTACGGGCATCATTTACGATGGGGGGGTTGACGCGGTGAGCAGTTCCGGCCCTCGTACCTGAGGAAGGATGTGCTGGAGCTGGGGAGGGCCCAGAGGAGGTTTACGAGGATCATCCCAGGGAATGAGTGGGTTAACGTACGATGAGCGTTTGACGGCATTGGGCCTTTGGGCTGCCAACTGCCCCGTATTCGGGTCGGGGGGACTGTCGGGTCGGAGCGCCGCTTCCGGCCCCGCCTCACCCGTCCCGACGTAGTGCAGCCCATGGAGTGCAGCAGCAGCGGCAGCAGCAGCGCCTCGCCCGTGGCCCCGTCGGTCGGTCGGCAACCTACGGACCTTCGCTTAACGCCGCCACCACCACCACCACCCCTCCTTCTCACGGCCGGTCATCGGTTCATGAGTTGGACGGGGCGTGCAACAGAACACAAAGCCCCCGCCGGCGGGCCAGCTGAGAGGTTTTGTCCCGGGCCGCGCTACATCACGCGCAAAGTCCGGCGCCCGGGGCCAAAACTCTTCACCTGTCCCGCACCGGCCGGGCTTTGTGTGCAGTCCAGCACCCGGGGCCAACTCATCACTCGCCCAGCCAGCGGCCAACGAGTCGGTCAACGAATTGCCGCCGGGGATTTGTCCCGTTAATTTGACCTTTTGCCCCTTATTTGGGAGTGACAAAGTTGGCGACCCTACTGGGCCTGTACTCTGTGAAGGTCAGAAGGTTGGGGGGGGGGGGGGACCTCATTGAAACGTACGGAATACCGACAAGACCAGGACAGAGCGGATGTGGAGAGGATGTTTCCACTAGTGTGGGGGGTCGAGGACCAGAGGTCACAGCCTCGGAATAAAAGGTCGTTCTCTTAGGAAGGAGAAGAAGAATTATTTATTATTTTTTGGGGGGGTTTTTTTTTGTTAGAAGTAAGTACAATAGTGTGGTACTTGAGTACCTCGTACATGCGTACATACACGTTACCATTCTTGTACAACTTTGTAATTTTGATTTAATAATAAAAGAACAGTGGAAGGAAAAAGAAATACAGAGTGTGGGAATAGACAGACAAGCGAGCAGAGACAGGTAGCAAAAGAAATAAAGGACAGAGAGGAGAAGCTGAAAAGATTGAAATGGAAGGAGAAAGCAGAGAAAAGAGAGATCGGGAGAGATCTACCTATTTTGTATTTTTGCCCCTCCGTCACCCGGTTCTAAACCATTTAATTTCTGAGGTTGTGTTATGTTGCACCATATGCTTGTATAAAGTTGATAAAAGGAGACCAAGTCTTTAAGAATTGGTCCACTTTGCCTAGTAGGGGGAATCTCATTTCTTCAAGATGTAGCCCTGGGATGTCAGGACTTTCATATGAGGAAAGATTGGATAGACTCGGCTTGTACTCGCTGGAATTTAGAAGATTGAGGGGGGGATCTTATAGAAACGTACAAAATTCTTAAGGGGTTGGACAGGCTAGATGCTGGAAGATTGTTCCCGATGTTGGGGGAGTCCAGAACAAGGGGTCACACAGTCTAAGGATAAGGGGGAATTCCTTTAGGACCGAGATGAGGAAAACATTCTTTACACAGAGAGTGGTGAGTCTCTGGAATTCTCTGCCACAGAAGGTAGTTGAGGCCAGTTCATTGGCTATATTTAAGAGGGCGTTAGATGTGGCACTTGTGGCTAAAGGGATCAGGGGGTATGGAGAGAAGGCAGGTACGGGATACTGAGTTGGATGATCAGCCATGATCACATTGAATGGCGGTGCAGGCTCGAAGGGCCGAATGGCCTACTCCTGCACCTATTTTCTATGTTTCTATGTAGCGTTTCCGACATATTTGAAATCCACATTTTGAACGTTGGCGTGGTTGCGTTTTTCCAGAATTTGAGTATAAGTTTTTTTTGCTGTTATTAGACCGTAATTAAGACGAGCTTCTTGGAATATAGTTAGTTTACTGCCCTCTTCCATTGATCCAAAGATAATCAGTTCTCCATTGGGGTTAGAAGTATTTATTTAGAGAGAGGGGGGTGACTCTGTGGAATTCATTGCCACAGGCGGCTGTGGACGCAATGTCAGTGGATATTTTTAAGGCAGAGATAGATAGATTCTTGATTAGTGTGGGTGTCAGGGGTCATGGGGAGAAGGCAGGAGAATGGGGTTCGGAGGGAGAGATAAATCAGCCACGGTAAATCAGCATTCGGTCTTTATTCTCTGGAGCGCAGAAGGTTAAGGGGGGACTTGATAGAGGTCTTTAAAATGATGAGAGGGATAGACAGAGTTGACGTGGATAAGCTTTTCCCATTGAGAATAGGGAAGATTCAAGCAAGAGGACATGACTTTAGAATGAAGGGACAGAGGTTTAGGGGTAACATGAGGGGGAACTTCTTTACTCAGAGAGTGGTAGCGGTGTGGAATGAGCTTCCAGTGGAAGTGGTGGCGGCAGGTACGTTGGTATCATTTAAAAATAAATTGGATAGGCATATGGATGAGAAGGGTATGGAGGGTGATGGTATGAGTGCAGGCTGGTGGGACTAAGGGAAAAAAGTTGTTCGGCACGGACTTGAAGGGCCGAGATGGCCTGTTTCCGTGCTGTAATTGTTATATGGTTATATGATTGAACGGCGGAGTAGACTTGATGGGCGGAGAATGGGGTTGAGAGGGGAAGAGCGATTTCCGCGCTGTTAAACAGTAAACCAGACAAGTGTTCTCCATTGAAGCGAGGGCTGTTTTTTTTAATGCAGCGTTTTCTGTTGTGTTTCAGCCACAATGAAAGAACTACCACGTTCCAGGACCCAGTGACAGGGGTGGTTCCCATTGAGAACTGCATCTTCAAACTGGAAGACAAGTAAGTCCTCCCCCTCCCCTCCTTCTGTTCCCTCTGATAATCACAGGAAGCCGGGGTAACTCAGCGGGCCAGGCAGCATCGTCTCCGGTCGAGACCCTTCTTCAGACAGATCTTTACTATCAGTTCTCTCCGCCTTGGTGGCCTGTCCCACCCTCAAGTTTCTCTTCCGCTGTCGTGAGGTTAAAGATCAGAGGACTTGAGCCCTCTCTCACCCTTCGAGAAGCGGTGGACACAGGTTTAAGATGAGGGAGATGTAGATTTAATAGGAACGGAAGGTAGCTGGTGGAGGCAGGGACTATCGCAGCGTCTGTGAGACATTCAGACAGGTACAGGGACTGGACAGGTTTACTGGGATATGGGCTAAACACCGGCAGGTGGGACATGTTGGTCGGTGTCGACAAAGTTGGGTCGAAGTGGCCTGTTTCCACGTTGTGTGACTCTATGACTCATCCCCCCCCTGCCCCCACCCCTAGTCTCAATGCCTCAAGATCACAGTTGAATGAGTTGCTATAACAACATCTTAAAAAGTCCCTTGGACGGGAACATGGGTAGGAATGCTTCAGGGGTATATGGACCAAACACGGGTTGGATCCCGACCTCGGGAGCTGTCTGTGTGGAGTTTGCATGCTCTGTCTGTGACCACGTGGGTTTTGTCCAGGTGCTCCGGTTTCATCCCAAAGACTTGCGTGTTTGTAGGCCATTGGCCTGTGTAAATTTCCCCCTCGCATGTAGGGATTGGAGGCGAAAATGTAGAACTGGTGTTCAGTGGTCGGTGTGGACTCGGTGGGCCGAAGGGCCATGTTTAGCTTTCTTTAGTTGTAGGGATAGAGCGCGGAAACAGGCCCTTCAGCCCACTGGGTCCATGCTGACCAGCGATCTCCCCCCCCACAGACTAGCCTACTACACACGAGGGGCATTTTTTTTACAACTTACCAAAGTCAATTAACCTACATCCCTGCGGGAGGAAACCGAAGATGTCGGGGAAAACCCACGCAGGTCACGGGGAGAGCGTGCAAACTCCGTACTGAAGTACTCCAACTGACTAAACCTTACTCCCTTATCGTGTATCTACACACTGTAAATGGCTCGGCTGTGATCACGTATTGTCTTTCCGCTGACTGGTTAGCACGCAACAACAGCTCTTCACTGTACCTCGCTGCACGTGACAATAAACCAAACCATGCTGCCATCCTCAAATAACTTAAGGTCCTAAGGAATAGGAGTAGAATCGGGCCATTCGGCCCATCAGGTCTACTCTGCCATTCAATCACAGCCGATCTATCTCTCCCTCCCAACCCCATTCTCCTGCCTTCTCCCCGTAACCCCTGACGCCCGCACCGATCAAGAATCTGTCCATCTCTGCCTTAAAAGTCTATCCGCTGAAATAAAGACGCAGTCTCCCGTGGACTTTCAGCGGCTCGCGGTGTTGCAACCCAAAACGTGACGGAACATGCCATTGTCTTTGGCCGAGCTGCCCGGGTGTGGGGGGGGGGGAAAGGAGGGTGTGTGTTTGTGTCCTTCTGCTAAACTCCCTGACAAGAGTTTATTGTGTACGGACTGTACGAGCTTCCAAAAATCACAGCTCTGCCGACACCGGTTCAAGGCAGAACCAGGCAATGTTCTCACCCCAGAGGCGATTAGCGAAATCCAAATATTTTTGTCTGAACTTGAGCCCTTTGCGCTGCTAAATCTTCGCTGTCCACAATGAACAATTTGCTCTGCAGTTTTGGATTCCAGAGTCAACAGTATTTAATTGTCAATTAATGGTGGCCAGAATGGAACAATGACATTTGTACTTTAGTTTTGTTTCGAGCAGCGTAGCGGGTTTCTCAGGTAACGGACCGATACATGGATTCTGTGGATGAGAGATGGTCTTGGCATCGTGTTCAGCATAGGTTTTGTGGGCCGAAGGGCCTGTTCTTGTCATGTGCTGTACTGCACTGCGTTGTATGGTCAGTTTCGTTTCTTGTCACTGTACCGAGGTGCAGTGAAAAGCTTTTGTTGCGGGCTGACCAGTCAGCGGAAAGACAACACATGATTACTATCGAAGGTGGACACAAAATGCTGGAGTAAAGGGCCTGTCCCACCAACATGCAACTCTATGCGATTAGCGCTTGAGCCGTCCGGCGTCGCGGGGCCGGTCCCACTTCGATCGCCGGAGCCGTGCGGAATTGTGCGGAGTTCGTCCCGGCACCGCGCGGGGCTCCGAAAAACTGACTATGTCCAAAGATTCCGCGCGGCAACGGCTTGTCAGCTCGCAGTCGCCTCGACGCATCACACACCGCCTCGACGTCGTGCCTCCGTGAACCTATTTGTAAGTGCCTCCGTGACCCTCTCTGTGTGTGCCTCTGTGCCCCTCTCTGTGTGCCCCTCTCTGTCCTGGCGAACTTACCTTAGACTTCGCTCCAAGTTCGCCTCACTTTGCGCCGCGTTGCGCCACCCACCCGACCTCCGCGCGGCCCCTACTGCTGGTTTGGTTGCGCTTGCCGCATGCAGGCGCATGCTGGTGGGAACGGCCCTGTACAGGGGATCACCCGACCTCCGCGCGGCCCCCGCTTCTAGTTTGATCGTGTTCATCGCATAGAGTTGCATGCTGGTGGGACAGGCCCTTAACTCAGCGGGTGAGGCAGCATCTCCGGAGAGAAGGAATGGGCGACGTTTCGGGGTCGAGGCCCTTCTTCGGACTTCGGACATCAGTCTGAAGAAGGGTCCCGACCCAAAACGTCGCCATTCCTTCTCTCCGGAGATGCTGCCTCACCCGCTGAGTTACTCCAGTGTTTTGTGTCCACCTTCGGTTTAAGACCAGCATCTGCAGTTCTTTCCTGCACATGATAACTAGCGAGCGTAGATAGATACATGATAAGGGAATAATGTTTAGTGCAAGGTAAAGCCAGTAAAGTTTAGAGAGGGGTGGAAACAGACCCTTCGGCCCACCGAGTCTGTGCTGACCAGCGATCATTGTTACACGAGTTCTATGTTTTCCCAGTTTCTCACCCTGCACACTTGGGGGCAATTTGACAGAAGCCAGTTAACCTACAAACCTGCACGTCTTCGGGATGTGGGATGAAACTGGAGTCACAGGGAGAACGTCATCGAAACGAAACTACACGTACAGCGCTGGAGACCCGGGTTCGATCCCGACCACGGGCGCTGTCTGTACGTTCTCCCCGTGACCACGTGGGTTTTCTCTGGAGCATTTGGGGAGGAGGTCAAATATGAAGCAGGAGGTTGCTAACGTTAATCATCATTTCTGTTGATTTTGCAAGAGACAGAGAAACATTCCTGTCAGGACTACTCCCTCTGTTCGGGGACACAAACGGCCGCTTGCAACAGAGTTAGCACAACCCAGGGTCAGGATCTGAATCCAAAACTGGACAACATGCGTATCATTTTTCCCACAATCGGCAAAATTCTCCTTTCCTTTGTCTGTGAGAGCTGCTGCCTCACAGCGCCAGAGACCCGGGTTCGATCCCGACTACGGGCGCTTGCCCCGTACGGAGTTTGTACGTTCTCCCCGTGACCTGCGTGGGTTTCCTCCGAGATCTCCGGTTTCCTCCCACACTCCAAAGACGTGCAGGTTTGTAGGCTCATTGGTTTTGGTGAAAATTGTGAGTTGTCCCTATTGTGTGTAGGATAGTGCTGGTGTGCGGGGATCGCTGGCCGGCGCGGACTCGGTGGGCCGAAGGGCCTGTTGTGCGCTGTATCTCTAAACTGAACTGAAACTAGACGACACCAAAGTTAGGCCCAAAACGCTGGTGTGACTGAGTGGGACAGGCAAATGAGCCCCACTGAGCTACTCCCAACATTGCTTTGTGTATCTTCACTTCATAACCAGCATCTGCACTTCCTTCCTACATGAAACTAGACTGCACTCCTTCTTATAGGCTGAGAGTTCAATGGTCTGAGAGCCGAGGGTCTGGTGGTACATGCTTCCCAGCTACCCTATCTGCTGTCGAATGGGAGCGGGAGAAGTGGGAATGACCGGGAGGGGGGGGAATAGGTCCTGAAATGCTGGCGCAGCGGTAGAGTTGCTGCCTTACAGCCAATGCAGCGCCGGAGACCCGGGTTCGATCCCGACTACGGGTGCTTGTCTGTACGGAGTTTGTACGTTCTCCCCACGTGACCTGCGTGGGTTTTCTCCGAGATCTTCGGTTTCCTCCCACACTCCAAAGACGTGCAGCTGTGTAGGTTCAATGTAAAAATGATCCTAGGTGTGTGTGGGATAGTGCTAGTGTGCGGGGATCGCTGGTCGGCGCGGACCCGGTGGGCCGAAGGGCCTGTTTCCGTGCTGTATCTCGAAACCAAACTAAACTTTGCTGTCTCCTTGGCCAGCGTAAAGATGCTGCTTTGTGCTGTAGTTGAGGCAAGTGTTGGGAGAAATGGTTTATTCAGCGAACAGCACTCGTCCATCTTGGGCTGAAGGCTGCCGTCCAAGTCTGAGCCGAACACAAAATGGTCGGGCGTCACGGTGGCGCAGCGGTAGAGTCGCTGCCTCACCGGACCCATCCCGACTACGCGTACACGTTCCCCCCTGTGTCCCACCTTGGTTTTCTCCAAGATCTTCGATTTCCTCCCACACTCCTAAGACGTGCAGGTGCGTAGGATAATTGGCTTTGGTACAAAATGTAAAATTGTCCCTCGCGTGTGCAGGGAAGTGTTGGCGCGGACTCGGTGGGCCGAATGGCCTGTTTCTGCGCTGTATCTCCAAACAACACAAAAAAAAAAACGAGGAGATACGCACGGATGTCTCGGTTCCAGTGGCCTTGAGTTGAACTGGACTCTGCGTGCTGTCTGTGTGCCCAGAGTTTGTTTTCCATTTGCTTTTGTTTCCGCCCTTGTCCCAGAGAGTTCAGTTAAGGGGCCTGTCCTACCAGCATCCGACTCCATGCGATGAGCGCGATCAAACTAGAAGCGGGGGCCGCGCGGAGGTCGGGTGATCCCCTGTACAGGGCCGTTCCCACCAGCATGCGCCTGCATGCGGCAAGCGCGACCAAACCGGCAGCGAGGGCCGCGCTGAGGTCGGGTGAGTGGCGCAACGCGGCGCAAAGTGAGGCGAACTTGGAGCAAAGTCTTAAAGGTAAGTTCGCCAGGACAGAGAGGGGCACACAGAGAGGGTCACAGAGGCACACACACACACAGAGGGCCACGGAGCCACACACATAGAGGGTCACGGAGGCACCTACAGATAGGTTCACGGAGGCACGATGTCGAGGCAGTGTGTAATGCGTCGAGGCGACTGCGTGCCGACAAGCCGTTGCCGCGCAGAATTTTTGAACATAGTCAGTTTTTCGGAGCCCCATGCGATGTCGGATCGAACTCCGCACAATTCCGCACGGCTCCGGCGATCAAAGTGGGACCGGCCCCGTGACGCCGGACGGCTCAAGCGACCACGTTAGGTCGCGCTCATCGCATAGAGTTGCATGCTGGTGGGACAGGCCCTTAACAGCCCTCAACTACCATCTACCTCATTGGTGACTATCTTGCACTAAACGTTATTCCCTTATGTTTCTGCACACTGTGAATGGGTCGATTGTAATCACGTGTTGTCTTTCCGCTGACTGGTTAGCGCGCAAACGAAAGTTTTTTGCTGTACCTCGGCACATGTGACAATAAACTGAAGTGAAACTGAAATTGGCTTCACTGGCCGCTGCTGTGGGTGCGTGGCAGAGAATCAACGGAGACTCGATGGGCGTGAGGGAGAGAATAGGTTGCCAGGCTACTTGGAAATAATGGACAGAGACCAGTTGGACTACTCCGTTGGCAGCTGGCATGAAACCAAAGGGCTGAATGGCTGCCTTTTGGTTCATGTTAAGTGAACTACAATACATTGAATAGCATTGTGTGACAAGGATCTCGTTTCGCGATATTCACTGTGGGCAGAAGGTGCCTCGACCCGAAATGTCCCATGTATTTTGACTCCTCGGGAAAATAGAAACATAGAAATTAGGTGCAGGAGTAGGCCATTCGCCCCATCGAGCCTGCACCGCCATTCAATATGATCATGGCTGATCATCCAACTCAGTATCCCGTACCTGCCTTCTCGCCATACCCTCTGATCCCCTTAGCCACAAGGGCCACATCTAACTCCCTCGTAAATATAGCCAATGAACTGGCCTCAACTACCCTCTGTGGCAGAGTTCCAGAGACCCACCACTCTCTGTGTGAAAAAAGTCCTTCTCATCTCAGTCCTAAAGGATTTCCCCCTTATTCTTAAGCTGCGACCCCTTGTCCTGGACCTCCCCAACATCGGGAACAATCTTCCTGCATCTAGCCTGTCCAACCCCTTAAGAATTTTGTAAGTTTCTATAAGATCCCCTCTCAATCTCCTAAATTCTAGAGAGTATAAACCGAGTCTATGCAGTCTTTGTTCATGAGACAGTCCTGACATCCCAGGAATCAGTCTGAATGAAGAAATGTACGAAAATGGGCAGAATGTGGAAAGAATGAATGTCCTTCAGTAAGCCATGAACAGGGAGCAGTGGTGGAGCATTGCCAGTGTGTGTGCAGGAGTGGGTGTCTGATCTCACAGATTTGTCTCTGTGCCTTAATCAGAGCAATATCTCCTGTGGCCTTAGATTGCAGATGAGCAAAATAGGGCTGGAGAGAATCCAATGTGATTCTTTCAATGTGATTCAATAATGCAACTTAAAGCCGGGGCCGGCTAGCTTCGGCCAAGAGCGTTGGGCAGCAGAGTGGCGCAGCGGTCGAGTTGCTGCCTCACGGCGCCAGAGACCCGGGTTCCATCCTGGCCACGGGTGCGGAGTATGCACGTTCTCCCCGTGACCTGCGTGGGTTTTCTCCGAGATCTTCGGTTTCCTCCCACACTCCAAGGTTTGTAGGACTCATTGGCTTGGTGTCCCTGGCGTGCGTGGGATCGGGTTGGTGTGCGGGGACCGCTGGTCGGCGCGGACACGGTGGGCCGAACGGCCCGTGTCGCTAAACAATGGCCGCGTTGCATCGCTGCTTCTTCATCTTCTTCTTTTCGAGTCCGTCTCGTTGCAAATGTTGACCTCGCTGTCATCGTCCGTCCTGGAAAGGACGCGAGCTCGCACGATAATCAGTGGGAGCCGTCACTTGTCGCAGTAGATGACGGTGGTGGCGACGGGGGCCGTTGTGTCTCCAAAGCGAAACTAAACTGAACTAAATAATACAGATGCATTTTTCACCACGAACGCAGTCACATAGCGCGATAACACATCTAAATATAGCGCTCGTTGGAACTAAATATAAACGATGTCTGTATGCACCACGTTCACACACCTGCACTTGGATCTGTGCTCACACTAAGCAACCTCGTGCAAAAGAAAAGGAATTTTAGGCAACGAGACAAAAGGCGAAATAAAACCAACCTCCCTTCCACTGACTCCATCCACGCCTCACGCTGCCTCGGCAAGGCCCGCAGCATAGCCAAGGACCAGTCTCACCCCCCGGCCACTCCCTCTTCCCCCCTCTCCCGTCGGGCAAGAGGTACGGAAGTGTGAAAACGCACACACCCCCGGATTCAGGGACAGTTTCTTCCCGGCTGTTATCAGGCAACTGAAGCATCCAAAGTCAAAGTCAAAAGAGTTTATTGTCATGGGTCCCTGACAGGACAATGAAAATCTTTCTTTGCATAGCACAACAGAACATAGAAGGCATTGACTACAATTATATACGTAAATACACCCATGACCAACATCCGACCAACAACAGGAGAGTAATACTGAGCAGAGCATGGACGGATACCGCTTTTAAAACGTGGGGGTGCGGGGGTGGGACAACACAATGAGGCCAGGGGATATCTAGGACAGGGGTCGGCAACCTACGGCCCACGGGCCGGAACCGGCCCTTAACCCAAAATCATCCGTTCAATTCGTTTTCGCTGCCTGGGCACTGCAGCCAGTCCCTGGAATGGACCTCGAGGCCTCCGTAACTTACCATCACGGAGCTGGCTGACTTCGGAGGCTGCGCTGGTGGTTTTGCTGCAACATGTTTCACAAAACATGGGGGGTGGGGGACTGTCCTCCCTCTCAAAACATGAGGGAGGACAGACCCCCACCCCCCGCAGGATTTATTCCTGAGCTACCATCTACCTCATTGGAGAGCCTCGGACTATCTTTGATCGGACGTGACCTTGCACAGAACGTTATTCCCTTTGTCATGTATCTGTACGCTGCGAAGGTCTCGATTGTAATCGATTGTAGCCCGCAGCAGAAGCTGGTCACTGCCCCTCGGTACACGTGACAATAAACTCAAATTATTCCAAATCCGAATCCCACATTGCAATTCGAATTATTAGGCGTGGAACGGCTGGGGCAGGGAACGCAGGAGGAGGAGCGGTGATCTTTATACTGGTGTAGAGAATCATGAGGGGAAAAGGTAATACGCAGAGTCTGTTACCCAGAGCGGGGGAATCAAGAACCCGAGGACATAGGCTTAAGGAGAGAGGGGAAAGATTTGATAGGACCTTGAGGGGCATCTTATACACTCGGAGGGTGGTGGGTGTATGAAGTTAGCAATTAGAGGAGGTAGTTGAGGCCGGTACGATCGCTGTGTTTAAAAGGCACTTGGACATGGACGCGGATTGGAGAGATTTCAGAGATTGGGATGTCAGGACTTTCACATGAAGAAAGACTGGATAGACTCGGCTTGTACTCGCTAGAATTTAGAAGATTGAGGGGGGATCTTATAGAAACGTACAAAATTCTCAACGGATTGGAAACTTACAAACTCCTTAAGGGGTTGGACAGGCTAGATGCAGGAAGATTGTTCCCGATGTTGGGGAAGTCCAGAACAAGGGGTCACAGTTTAAGGATAAGGGGGAAATCTTTTAGGACCGAGAACATTTTTCACACAGAGAGTGGTGAATATCTGGGACTCTCTGCCACGGAAGGTAGCTGAGGCCAGTTCGTTAGCTATATTTAAGAGGGAGTTAGATGTGGCCCTTGCGGCTAAAGGGATCAGGGGGTATGGAGAGAAGGCAGGTACAGGATACCGAGTTGGATGATCAGCCATGATCATATTGAATGGCGGTGCAGGCTCAAAGGGCCGAATGGCCTACTCCTGCACCAATTTTCTATATTTCTATATTTAGAGGGATATTGGGGAAATGCAGGCTGAGATGGGGCATGTGTGGGGAGGAACTGCAGGTGCTGGTTTACACCAATGCTGGACACAAAATGCTGGAGTAACTCAGCGGGGCAGGCAGCATCTGCGGAACTAATATTTTTGGCAATTTGGAATCCATCAATGCGGTCTGTCAAGGCTGCCTCGATGTGCAATCTCATCTCTACCATAAAATGCTGTACGCACAATAGATGCAACGCTCCCATTTCACTGCCACCATCGGGAAGAAGGTGCAGGAACCTGAACACTGTCATGTGGAAGTTCAGGAGCAGCTTCCTCCCAACAACAATCAGGCTATTAAACATTACACGTCTAGGGCGGTGAGTCTGTGGAATTCTTTGCCACTGAAGGCTGTGGAGGCCAAGTCAGTGGATAATTTTGAGGCAGAGATAGATAGATTCTTGACTAGTATGAGTATCGGAGGTTATGGGGAGAAGGCAGGAGAATGGGGTTAAGAGAGAGAGGTAGATCAGCCATGATTGAATGGCGGAATAGGCTTGATGGGCCGAATGGCCTAATTCTACTCCTATTCCAGATGACAACCTCCAAGGAAGGAACTGCAGATGCTGGTTTTCACCAAAGATAGTGACCCAACAGGGACAGACAGCATTCCTGGAGAGAAGGGATGGATGAAGAAGGGTCTCGACCCGAAACGTCGCCCATTCCTTCTCTCCACAGATGCTGCCTGTCCCGCTGGGTTACCCTCCAGCACCATGTGTCTATCTTAAATGGGGAATCTGGGTCAGCAGGGATGCATTGGGCCGAAGGGCCTGTTTCTGCACTGCCAATAGCATCAGAGCAGAAAGATATCAGTGTGGGGGAATTCTCTCAGTTTTGGTCTTTTCGCTGAAGGTTGACACGTTTGTCGTTCCAGACCCCTGTCAAAGATGTCGACTCGGACGCCGGTCCGCGGTGAAGGAGGCGGGGACGGACATCGGCCGGTCAGCATCGCCAGCGAGGTGTCCAATCACACGCTGGTCTCAGAGAACCAGGAGCAGCAACGACGGGTAAGCAAGGTCATAAGGTCATAAGCGATAGGAGCAGAATTAGGCCATTCGGCCCATCATGGCTACTCCGCCATTGAATCATAGAAAACATAGAAAATAGGTGAAGGAGGAGGCCATTCGGCCCTTCGAGCCAGCACCGCCATTCATTGTGATCATGGCTGATCGTCCCTTATCAATAACCCGTGCCTGCCTTCTCCCATTATCCCATGACTCCACTAGCCCCTAGAGCTCTATCTAACTCTCTCTTAAATCCATCCAGTGACTTGGCCTCCACTGCCCTCTGTGGCAAGGAATTCCACAAATTCACAACTCTCTGGGTGAAAAAGTTTTTTCTCACCTCAGTCTCAAATGGCCTCCCCTTTATTCTAAGACTGTGGCTCCTGGTTCTGGACTTGCCCAACATTGGGAACATTTTTCCTGCATCTAGCTTGTCCAGTCCTTTTATAATTTTATATGTTTCCATCAGATCCCCCCTCATCCTTCTAAACTCCAGTGAATACAAGCCTAGTCTTTTCAATCTTTCCTCATATGACAGTCCCGCCATCCCAGGGATCAATCTCGTGAACCTACGCTGCACTGCCTCAATCTTAGTGAAGATAAACTTAGTGAAAATATCCTTAATGGACGACAGCACAAGTAGATATGGTATATTTGCCTTCATTGCTAGGGGCATGGAATGTGAGAGTCAGGAAGTTGCGATTCAGATCTATAGGACTTTGGTTTGAGGCCTGTAGGCCTGATTTGGAGTGTTATGTGCGATTCTGGTCCCCCCCATTACATGAAAGGTGTGGTGGGCTTGGAGAGGGGGCGGAGGAACTTTACCAGGAGCTTTACCTGGCTTAGAGGGGTTTCAGCTGCAGCGGGAGGTTGGACAGACTTGGATCGTTTTCTCCGGAACGTCGGAGATGAGGGGAGACTTGATAGAAGTAGGTAACATTGTGAGAGGCGTAGACACGGTAGACAGTCAGAACCTTTTTCCCCCCAGGGTGGAAATGGCCAACACTAGAGGGCACAGCTGTAAGGTGAGAGGGGGGAAGCTTCATGGAGATGTGCGGGGCAAGTTGTTTTGACACAGATAGGCGCGGGGGCCTGGAACTCATTGCCCGGGGTGGGGGGTGGAGGCAGATACGAGAGTGATGTTTAAGATGGGCAGATGGAAGTGCGGGGGATAGAGGGGTGTGGGCCATGCGCGGGCAGATGAGATCAGTTTAACTTGACGTCATGTTCGGCACGGACATTGTGGGCCGAAGGGCCTGTTCCCGTACTGTTCTACGCTCTAACTCTTTCACATTAGAGCGGCGTGGTGGCGCGGCGTTAGAGTTGCCGCCTCTCAGCCCCAGCGACCCGGGTTCGATCCCAACGACGGGCGCTGTGTGCACGGCGTTTGTGCGTTCTCCCCGTGACCACGTGGGCTTTCTCCGGGATCTCTGGTTTCCTCCCACACTCCAAAGACGCACAGGTTTGTCGGTGAATTGGCTCGGTGTAAATATAAATTGCCCCTGGCGTGTGCAGGATAGTGTTAATGTGCAGGGATCGCTGGCCGGCACGGACTCTGTGGGCCGAAGGGCCCATTTCCGCTCTGTACGGGTGTCAGTGGATATTTGTAAGGCAGAGATAGGTAGAATCTTGATTAGTGCGGGTGTCAGGGGCTGTGGGACGGGGTTAGGAGGGAGAGATAGATCAGCCACGATTGAATGGCGGAGTAGGCTGAGTTCTGCTCCTATCACTTGTGACCTTACGTATCTCTTAAAACTAGATTTAAAAAATGACAGGCACACGCTCGCCTGTCAGAAGGGAGTGTGAAACATCCTGCTAAAAGAACAGAGGCTCATTGCCCTTACATCAAAGGGCAGTTTGGCAAATGCATTTAAAACTGCTGTGGACACCATATTCCCATTTGCTGTCCTAAAGCTGAATTTCATGTCGGTCTGAACCACAGTCTCTCCGAGTGATGACAGATTAGAACTCCACAGCACTTTGCAACAAAGCGTAACTTCATCTATTCCTGGCTATCTTTTGCAACATGCATCTTTAATGGGTTGTTGGTGAGTAGTTAATGAACTTACGATTTTGTGTGGCTGTCTGAATCAGTGTCACAGATGTGAACTTGACTTGACTTGCTGGGATCTGCTCGGTGGTGAAGTGACTGCATCTCGTGATGAACCCTCTCCATTGCTGAGAGCTTTGAGTTGGAAAAGCACCAAGTCTAGGGCGGCACGGTGGCGCAGCGATAGAGCTGCTGCCTTATGGGTCTGTCCCACTTACGTGATTTTTTAGGCTCCTACAGGCGACTAGGCCATCGCCAAATGGTCGCCGTGGTGACGCGTGTACGGTCGTGAGCCGTCTCCTCGGTCGCCCAAAGAGTCGTAGCGTCTTTCTGGTCGCCGCTGGATTTTCAACCTGTCGAAAATCTTTTGGCGAGCGTGGGTTTGACGCCAATGAGCGCAGCTTGACGTAGATGCTATCCGTAGCTTGTCGGTGAATTCCATTGCCGTATTCGCCGGCAATCGCCCCACTCGCCTCAGTGGGACAGGCCCATTAGTCCAGTCTCCGTTTTTTTCCGCGACCTGCTACGCCGACAGTCGCCTAAAGATCGCCTCAGTGGGGCAGGTCCATTACAGCGCCAGAGGCCCGGGTTCGATCCTGACTACAGATGCTTGTCTGCACGTTCTCCCCATGACATGCGTGGATTTTCCCCGAGGTCTCGGGTTTCCTCCCACACTGCAAAGACGGTCAGGTTTATAGGTTAATTGGCTTGGCATTCATGTAATTTGTCCCTAGTGTGTGTAGGATAGTGTTAATGTGCGGGGATCGCTGGGGGGCGCGCACTCGGTGGGCCGAAGGGCCTGTTTCCTCACTGATCTCCAAACTAGACTAAGCTAAGAGACGTTAGACGCAAAAAGCTGGAGTAACTCAGCGGGACAGGCAGCATCGCTGTACAGACGGAGTAGGTGACGTTCCGGGTCGAGACCCTTCAGACTCAGTCTAACTTCAGTCTAACTATGCTGTGATATGCTGAGAGAACGGAGCGGCGGGGCTTGTACACTCTGGAATTTAGAAGGATGAGAGGGGATCTCATTGAAACATATAAGATTATAAAGGGCTTGGACACGCTAGAGGCGTTACCAATGTTGGGGGAGTCCGGAAGCAGGGGCCGCAGTTTAAGAATAAGGGGTAAGCCATTTAGAACGGAGACGAGGAAACACTTTTTCTCACAGAGAGTGGTGAGTCTGTGGAATTCTCTGCCTCAGAGGGCGGTGGAGGCTGGTTCTCTGGATACTCTCAAGAGGGAGCTAGATAGGGCTCTTACAAATAGCGGAGTCGGGGGATATGGGGAGAAGGCAGGAACGGGGTACTGATTGGGGATGATCAGCCATGATCGCAATGAATGGCGGTGCTGGCTCGAAGGGCCGAATGGCCTACTCCTGCACCTATTGTCTATTGTAAGAAGTCTCAGTTTGCGGACCCAACCGTTTTATGCTCCTCTCCCCACAGACGTCTCGGCTGTCGAAGAAGAGCGCCTCCTTTGGCAAGAGGTCGAACTCCATGAAGAGGAATCCAAAGGCGAATGTTCTGAAGCGTGGTTGGTTGTTCAAGCAGGTACAATGCACGCAGTACTGAGAGAATATACACCAATGCACAGCTGGGTTCCTGCAGCAGACAGACAGGCAGACAGACAGACACAAACTGCTGGAGTAACTCAGCGGGACAGGCAGCATCTCTGGGGAGAAGGAATGGGTGACGTTTCGGGTCGAGACCCTTCTTCAGACCGGGGAGTCGGGGGAGGAATGGAAACGAGAGATGTAGAGATTTAGTCTCGAGGGAGGGTCCGAAGAAGGGTCTCGACCCGAATCTGGGGAATTCTCTGCCTCAGAGGGCGGTGGAGGCCGGTTCTCCGGATGCTTTCAAGGGGGAGCTAGATAGGGCTCTTGAAGGTAGCGGAGTCAGGGGGATATGGGGAGAAGGCAGGAACGAGGGTACTGATTGGGGATGATCAGCCATGATCACATCGAATGGCGGTGCTGGCTCGATGGGCTGAATGGCCTACTCCTGCACCTATTGTCCATTGAGACGTCCCCCATTCCTTCTCTCCAGCGACGCGGCCTGTCCCGCTGAGTTAGTCCAGCCTTTTGTGTCGCCCTTAGATGTAGACGGTGGCGTGGAGAGACAAAGAACAAATGAATGAAAGATATGCAAAGAAGGGACGACACTAAAGGAAGCAGGCCATTGTTGGCTGTGTGCCAGGTGGGAGCGAGAAGCTGGTGGGACTTGGGTGGGGGGGGCGGGGGGACGGAGGCTGCCCAAGCAAAATATGAGGTGCTGCTCCTCCAATTCCTCCAGCAGTTTGATTCACTGAGTTTGACGACTGAACCATCCTACCACAACTAGAGAGCTGTCCTGAACTACTATCTACCTCAATGGTAACCCTCGGACTACCTTTGACTGGACTTTACCTTGCACTAAATGTTATTCTCTGATCATGTTTCTGTACACTGTAAATGGCTCGATTGTAATCATGTATTGTCTTGTCGTGCACTGGTTAACACGCAACAAAAGCTTTTCACTGTACCTCGGTACACGTGACAATGAACGAAACGGAACTACTCAAGTACTCAGCACAGGTACCCAACTTCATTCACAGTGTGGCTTGGGGAACATCTCCAGCCAAGACCGCAAGACATTGCATAGAATTGTGGACGCAGCCCAGACCATCGCGCAAACCGACCTCCCTCCCTCCCATCGACTCCATCTACACCTCACGCTGCCTCGGCAAGGGCAGCAGCACAACCAAGGGCCAGTCCCTCACCCTCTTCCCCCCCCCCTCCACCTCTCCCATCGGGCAAGAGGTACAGAAGTGTGAAAACGCACACCCCCAGACTCAGTGCTTAAGAAGGAACTGCGGACCCCGCTGGAAAAATCGAAGGTAGACAAAAGTGCTGGAGAAACTCAGCGGATGAGGCAGCATCTACAGAGCGAAGGAATAGGTGACGTTTCGTTTCGCTGCCTCACCCGCTGAGTTTCTCCCGCATTTCTGTCTACCTCCAGATTCAGGGATAGTTTCTTCCCAGCTGTTATCGGGCAACTGAACCATCCGATCTCCAGCTCGAGAGCGGACCTGACTTCCCATCCATTTCATTGGAGACCTTCGAAACTATCTTTGATTGGCCTTTACAGGTTTTATCTTGCACTGAATGTTATTCCCTTTATCCTCTATCTGTAGCAATGTTACAACATTTTGAGATTTAAAAAATCAAGTCTGCAATTTATCCCATCAGATAAAGCATAAAAGGAAGTTTAATTTGACACCTAATTCACTTTCATATCTTCAGTATTAAGAAAGGTATGGCCATTTTCATACACGGAAATTAGCATCTTGTTCCCCATTGCTTTTCAATTGACTTAACTCAAAAGCTGTGATCTAGAACAGTCAAAAGCCCATAACTTTCTTAAAAATTAAGAGAACTCAATGAAATTTTCAGTTATTATAGATTGAAGCATTCTGAAACAAATATGAAACAATCTTACTTGGATGACCTGAAATTAAAGCATATAATTAGTTAGTTATCTAATTGTAGCTAATTACAAAATTCAATGAGTAGATCTAAACATCTATCCATTTCTTAACTTTTATTAAATAATTTAAACTTTTTTAAATTGCCTAAGTGTCCAAATAACATTTACACAATAATCCACAATATAACATAACTTTTAAATCTAATTTTCATGAATTTATAGGCCAAATGGAAGGAATTTAGTGTTTAATGCCTGTAAATTAATGGCCATTTAAATCAACTAGCGAGTGGGTTTTAGTGGAATGCGGTGGATTGGAACGTTGCGGTTTGCGGTGAAGTCGGTATAAAAAATACAGCCGGTTCATACTTTTTTTTTTGTCCCCTTTTCGCAACATGAAAATGTGATTAAAGCCTTCCTAAAAACCAAGTTTTTATGTAAAAATAAACTGTGTAGCTTCGTTTATCGCCTATGTTAGGTCCGTTCCGCTGTCGGTGTTCAGAGCTTTAGAAGATGATTTTTAAACTACTCTAGTTAATAAATAATCTAGCGTAGTTTAAAAATACCTTTATGAATGAAATGTCGGAGCGATTTCTCTTTAGCGACGAAATCGCCCGACATGGATTGATTTGGACTGCCTAGAAAAAAAATCGGCATTTTAAACCCGCCCCCCTCTGAAAGGCGCAAAAGTCGCGCACACGGGGAGCGGCGGAACTGCAGCGCTGCTAAAGGTAGGTATTGTAACATACCTACTATCTGTACACTGTGGACGGCACAAAAACGTATCTCGGTGACAAGAATGGACTAAACTAGGCCATCTCTCACGCTGATTTTACTTCGGAGTCACGTGAGTGACTACGTGAAGACCCCGCCAGCACGCATGCGCGACATATCGTCGTTCGCATGCGGAAGCGACAGTCGGGAGGAGCGGGGCTCCTCCAGCGTAAGTTTATCAAAACTTACGAACGGTAAGACTCACCGGAGTGGTGAGCGCGGCGGAAAGAGCAGCGGCAAGAGCTGCTGCCATAGAGAGCAGCCAGCAGCGTGTCGCTTCTCCTGAGCTGCAGGTGCTACCTGCAGCTCCCGACTTCTCGCCCGGGAGGGCCGCTGGTTCGCCACGGACAGGCGGTAAATCCACCCGGAAGCCGGACGGGACTGCCGACTCAGCTGGGTCCAGTCCCGAGGACACCCCGTTCGCTGTTAGCGACGGAGGTCGTCTTACCCGCATGGAGCGGATGGTGGAGCAATTGCTCCAGCGTGACCTGCTTTTGCAGGGACAGGGTCACGGTGGGCCTCTTCGCAGGCCCACGGCAGGATCCTTTTATGGACTGCCTAATGTCTCACCCTCTTCGCAGGGGAGCATTGGGGGTCAGAACTGGGCTGACCCTGAAGATGGGGAGTTGGCTGAACAACCAACAGTGTCAGGGGTGCAAGAAGAGTTACTGGATATGGTAAGCAAAATGCAGTTCCTTCTCAAAAAGGTCTACCTATCCACCCTAAGCTGGCAGCTAGTATCAATTATATGACTACAAACCAGCTTCAGGAGCAAGCCATCAATGCTACAGCTGATAAGTATCTTGCTCCTGAAAATTGTAACTCGCTGATTGTTCCCGCGGTGAATAACCCTATTTGGGGGAACATGAGCCCTACGATTAGAGGGCAAGGAGTCAAACTTCAGAGGATCCTGAAGCTTTTGACCGCCGGAATTACGGCAGTTGCCAGAACTGCGGTAGGTATAGAGCTACCGGTAGCATTACAGAATGCTCTGGCCTTACTGTGTAACACACAGTTTGAGATAAAAAACTACAGGAAGAGCATTATCAAACCGGCACTCAACCCCAAAATTGCGGGGTTATGCAAACCAGGTAACGCTCAACCACCAAATCTGCTGTGCGGAGATAACCTCCCCAAACAGGTGAAAGACCTGGACGAAGAGGCCAAGGCCATAGGCCTGATAAAGGTACCCAGTACCTCCAAACCGCACTACCAACAGCGACAGCACCCCTACACACCCACCGGACAGCGATATCGTCCGGTGGTGAAAGCTCGAAGGCCGGCCCACCTGCACAACAGCCTTTTTTAGGCCATGGCCCAGCCCGGCCTTCTTGGAAAATGCGCCACCCCTACAACGCAGCAACTCAACAGAAGAAATAACGGTGGTATTGGACCGCAACACCGGCAATACCTTGGAGGTAGGTGGGTCTGCCTCCCCCAGGAACATCATTTTGTCTAAATTCATCTTATGGGGGAGGCCGGTTGCACTTGTTTTATGAAGTATGGCGCACTTTTACCTCTGATCCTTACACACTCGGAAGTATTCAGGGCTATAAAATTGAATTCATTTACGAACTCCCTACCCCGGTCCAGCATTCGCCTAGCCGAAAGTTTATACTTTCACAAAAAGAAAGAACGGCGGGCCATGCTGAACTATTAAGACTAATTAGCAAAGGGGTAATTGAGAGAACCACCAGAGAATCACAGGAGTTCGTATCTAATATATTTACCAAAAGATAAAAAGATGGCGGATGCCGCATAATCATAGATCTGACCGAACTGAATACTTCTGTGCAGTATGTTCATTTCAAAATGGACACTTTCGACACAGCCAGACAGCTAATAGCTAATGGGTATACATGGCATGCATTGACCTCAAAGATGCATACTATTCAGTACCAATACACAAGGATCATAGGAAATACCTTAAATTTATCTGGATGGGACAATTATGGCAATATAAAGCCTTACCCAATGGGTTATCATCAGCACCCAGGCTGTTCACCAAATTATTGAAACCAGCTTTGGCCTATTTAAGGAAACAAAATCATACTGTTATGGCCTACCTTGATGATACCCTCATTGTCGGGGAGAATTTGGAAACGGCTACATTGGCAGTTCTAGCCACAAAACATCTCTTTCAAAAGCTGGGGTTCATCATACATCCAGATAAATCAAAGTTGGAACCCTCTACTACCATGGATTACTTGGGGTTCACCATTGACTCGGTGCAAATGTCTACCACCTTACCACCGATCAAGGTGGTGGACTTGATAGAAGCTTGCAGAAGCCTTTCTGGCATCAGGGATCCATCCATACGGCAGGTGGCCATGGTAACTGGGAAGATAGTGGCTGCTTTTCCCGCAGCGCAATTCGGACCACTACATTATCAAAACCTACAAAGAGCTAAAATTATAGCTCTCAAAAGTCATGCCATTTTGACAGGCCTATGAAGTTATCAGAAAAGGTAGAGTTGAATTAAATTGGTGGATGGGAAATGCTCAATTCTGTTCTAAACCCATCACTATCATAAATCCCTCGGTTACATTACAGACTGATGCCAGTGTTAAAGGTGGGGAGCAGCTAATACCACCACTAGTTGTGGTGGCAGATGGAGTGCACAAGATTTAACCCTGTTGGGAGCACTAGGGGTTAATTATCTAGAAATGCTGGGAGCATTTCATGGACTCCGGGCCTACTGCTTAGATATGCACCAGTTGCATGTACGGTTACAAATTAATAATACCACAGTGGTGGCCTATATTAATCATATGTGTGGAATAAAATCGATATCATGTGATGAATTGCCTAATTACATCTGGCACTGGTGTCTGGATAGAGAGATTTGGATCTCAGCCACTTACCTTTCAGGTAAACTAAATACGGTGGCGAACACCAGGTCACGCAATTCAACGACAACATTGAATGGATGTTGGATCGGGACCCGGGGCCAGCAGCGATGGATGTTTCTCGGGTATTTCGGGTTTCCCGACTGGCCTACCCAACCATGGTCCCCAGCAGTACAAAGATGGCCGCAGAACACTGCTTTCGGATCCTCAAACGGCCGGGCCTGTTGGCACACCCTGTGACGGGTAAGTCATCCGTGCCATGATCGCATGAACCTATTGATGCTGATTCTGAACAGGCCATTTCTGGACTTCGGACTCTCCGACAGGACGATCAATGTCATCACATCGTCGTGCAGGGAGTCCACCAGGGACAGCACTGACATTGTCAGAAGATGGGAGTGTTCTGCTTTAGAACAAACACTTCATATGACTCGGCCACCCTTCATTCCATGAAGGTTTGAGCTACAGTGCCATTAAATTTGCAAGGAGTGCGCTACCTACTAACCTGGACCGAGGGAGTGATCACCTGCCTATAGGATCACACCCACTGGTATCATACTGATGAGGGGTATTAATTCTATTCCCCCAGGACCAGATACACCCATTCATGGGACTTAGGCATAGAATTTACTATGCTTCGAGGATGGACACCAATATCGGGGCTCACTCTGGATAACTACATATAATATGGTTATGTTTATGGCACTTGTAACAGCTCAACGGGTCCAGTCTTATAAAGCTAAGTATGTATGCCATGGGTTTATCTATGGTAGATAACCTTTCTGATACAGGGGGTCTCAAACTATATCGACCCAGTTCCTCTGGCCTAAAATTATCATTCTGGCCTACCCTGCAGATAGTCGTCTCTGCATTGTGACATATATTTTACGATATAGAAGGAACCAGTAATCTAGGGGCTCGGAGAGGACTTTACCCATAAGCCACAAACACCCTCATCATAAGGTCACAGTGCAAGCCACTTCGAGTTGGTTTAGGGTGGTATTGGGTGCAGCGGAGATGGACACTGATGATTAAATCTCACTCCACCAGGGCTGCATCCACGTCGGCGGCTAGGATGATGGGAGTTCATATGGACCACATCCTTGCTACAGCGGGTTGGAGCAGTGTACGGACTTTTCAGCACTTCTATTATAAACCCGTGGCCGCTCCTGAGTCATTTGCAGGGGGAATATGTTAAGTTTTCTGTTACATGATTTACCCAATGTGGGGCATATCATTTTAGGTATGATTAAATACCTTCTTTGTTTTTCAGCACAGTATCATGTCTGAAATACGTTCATCCTCCATCACTAGCATGGCAGTGTGTGAGCTTGGACTCGTTCCAGGGCATGAAATCACAGAGCTTTGAAATCTTCACGTAGTCACTCACGTGACTCCGAAGTAAAATAGTAAGATTAAATGAGAACTTACCAGTTTGAAGTTTGATCTTTATTTTATGAGGAGTTACGATGAGGGATTACGTGCCCTCCGCTCCCAGAACCCTCTATTATAAAGTTCAACTGGTATGGAAGTTCTCTCTTATCTTACTATATTAGTCTACGTTGCTATCTGTGATTTCACACCACTGCTTTGAAGAATGTCGCGCATGCGTGCTGGCGGGGTCTTCACGTAATCCCTCATCGTAACTCCTCATAAAATAAAGATCAAACTTCAAACTGGTAAGTTCTCATCTAATCTTACTATTAATTAGCATCTAATGTCGCAGTTTACTGGTGAGGCTGGGCTACTCGTGGGTACCTGGCTACCCGATCAGTGGAATTTGGTTATGATTCTGGCCATCAAAGACCCTATAGATAGTCCACTCCTGCTAACCGCAATGGCTGCCGTGTAGTACGCAACGGAGCAGAACGTGGGCCTTTTTTTCATCCATTTCCGTAACCGGACCCGCAGTGTAATCAACGTTTCGGGGGAACAGTTTGTGTTAATAAATTAAAATTCTGAAAATGAGGAGAAGATTTTTACCAAAGGACTTTTATTTTTACGAGGATGTTTCCGTAGCCGGCTTCCGTCTCCGCATTAGTATCCTATGGGATCTTTGGTGTGGAGACGGAAGCCGGTTACGGAAGTGGGGCTGAAAATTACCCATTTTTTGTCGAGTGATCTATCTTGCTCCACTATAGGATCTTTGCTGGCCATAGCCTCAGAATAAAAGGACATACCTTTACAACAAGGAGATGACCAGACTGATTCCTGGGATGTCAGGACTTTCATATGAGGAAAGATTGGATAGACTCGGCTTATACTCGCTAGAATTTAGAAGATTGAGGGGGGATCTTATAGAAACTTACAAAATTCTTAAGGGGTTGGACAAGCTAGATGCTGGAAGATTGTTCCCGATGTTGGGGGAGTCCAGAACAAGGGGTCACAGTCTAAGGATAAGGAGGAATTCCTTTAGGACCGAGATGAGGAAAACATTCTTTACACAGAGAGTGGTGGGTCTCTGGAATTCTCTGCCACAGAAGGTAGTTGAGGCCAGTTCATTGGCTATATTTAAGAGGGAGTTAGATGTGGCACTTGTGGCTAAGGGGATCAGGGGGTATGGAGAGAAGGCAGGTACGGGATACTGAGTTGGATGATCAGCCATGATCACATTGAATGGCGGTGCAGGCTCGAAGGGCCGAATGGCCTACTCCTGCACCTATTTTTCTATGTTTCTATGAGGAGGAACTGCCTTAGTCAGCGGGTGCTGAATCAGTGGAGTTAATTGTCACAGACGGCTGTGGAGGCCAAGTCAATGGATATTTTTAAGGTGGACATTGATAGATCCTTGACTAGTACGGGTGTCGGAGGTTACGGGACTGGCATATGCTGAGAGAAAGGAGCGGCTGGGCTTGTACGCTCTGGAGATCAGAAGGATGAGAGGGGATCTCATTGAAACATATAAGATTGTTAAGGGCTTGGACACGCTAGAGGCAGGAAACATATTCCCGATGTTGGGGGAGTCCAGAACCAGGGGCCACACAGTTTAATGAATAAGGGGTAAGCCATTTCGAACGGAGACGTGGAAACACTTTTTCTCACAGAGAGTTGTGAGTGTGTGGAATTCTGTGCCTCAGAGGGCGGTGGAGGCCGGTTCTCTGGATGCTTTCAAGAGAGAGCTAGATAGCGGAGTCAGGGGATATGGGGAGAAGGCAGGAACGGGGTACTGATTGGGGATGATCAGCCATGATCACATTGAATGGCGGTGCTGGCTCGATGGGCTGAATGGCCTACTCCTGCACCTATTGTCCATTGAAACGTTCCCCATTCCTTCTCTCCAGTGAGGCGGCCTGTCCCGCTGAGTTAGCCCAGCCTTTTGTGTCGACCTTAGATGTAGACGGTGGCGTGGAGAGACATCGAACAAATGAATGAAAGATATGCAAAGAAGGAACGACACTAAAGGAAGCAGGCCATTGTTGGCTGTGTGCCAGGTGGGAGCGAGAAGCTGGTGCGACTTGGGTGGGGGGGGGCGGGGGGACGGAGGCTGCCCAAGCAAAATATGAGGTGCTGCTCCTCCAATTCCTCCAGCAGTTTGATTGGCGTGGCTGGCTCGAAGGGCCGAATGGCCTACTCCTGCACCTATTGTCTATTGTCTATTGTTATGGGGAGAAGCCCTCACAGCGCCAGAGACCCGGGTTCGATCCTGATCAAGGGCGCTGTCTGTACGGAGTTTGCACGTTCTCCCCGCGAACTGCGCGGGATTTCTCCAGTTTCCCCCCACATTCCAAAGACGTACGGGTTTGCAGGTTAATTGGCTTGGTAAGATTGTAAATTGTCCCCAGTGGTGGTAGGGTAGTGTTAGCGTGCGGGGGTGGCTGGTCGGCACAGGCTCGGTGGGCCGAAGGGCCTGTTTCCACGCAGTATTTCTACACTGTAAACTAAACAGAAGGCTGGCGGAGGCCTAGTCGGGGGACAATTTTAAGGCGGAGATTGATAGATTCTTGAATTGCCTTGTTAAGTGTCCACATTTTGGCTCTACGGTTTTTAATTCCTTGAACAGATCCGATGACAAGGTCCAGTGAGTGTTTGATGGGTTATCTTAAGCAGTTATATTTATACCAAATATTTAAAAAAGTTTCCCAAACTCTTCAGTGCCCAGGAGAATACATCCCTTTTTCCCCAAAGAAGACCCCACCAAGTGGGATCGTGGGAAGTATTTCATCCATTCTGCTGCAACTTTCAGTTTGTACGTGTGTTTGGCGACAGGACCTTGCAGGGCAAAACAAAACTTCTGCCTCCGAAATCTTTCGCAGACAGAAGGATTTCCAGCGCGTTGTGCCCAAGCACCAGGTTATCGAGTAGTTATTGCAAATCTTTCATTCGTTTGTTCTTTATTTCTCTACATCATCGTGTTTACCGCTCGATAAATAGACCACAGGTGCGGGAGCAGGCCATTCGGCCCCTCGAGCCAGCACCGCCATTCAATGCGATCGTGGCAGATCATCCACAATCAGTATCCCCCGTTCCTGCCTTCTCCCCATATCCCCTGACTCCGCTATCTTTAAGAGCCCTTATCTAGCACCCTCTTGAAAGTATCCAGAGAACCGGCCTCCACCGCCCTCTGAGGCAGAGAATTCCACAGACTCACAACTCCCTGTGTGGAAAAGTGTTTCCTCGTCTCCGTTCTAAATGGCTCACCCCTTATTATTAAACTGTGGCCCCTGGTTCTGGACTCCCCCAACATCGGGAACATGTGACTTAGTCTGAAGAAGGGCCTCCACCTGAAACGTCACCCATTCCTTCTCTCCAGAGATGCTGCCTGTCCCGCTGAGTAACTCCAGCATTTTATGCCTATGTTCATTTTTTACTAAGGATTGTTTTTTCTTATTTGTTATCATATTGGGATAATGGGATGAAAGCAGACAGTGATTTATAAGATCACATGATCATATACAGAATAGTGAAAGGCTTGAATAGAGTGGAGGGTTACACAAAAAGCTGGAGAAACTCAGCGGGTGCAGCAGCATCTAAGGAGCGAACGTTAGATAGGCGACGTTTCGGGTCGAGACCCTTCTTCAGGGATGGAGTGGATGTGGGAGAGTCAAGGACTAGAGTTCACAGCCTCAGAATTAAAGGACGTTCTTTTTGGAAGGAGATGAGGAGAAATGTCTTTATTTAGAGGTTGGTGAATCTGTGGAATTCTTTGCCAAAGAAGGCTGTGGAGGCCAAGTCAGTGGATATTTAAGGCAGAGATAGATAGATTCTTGATTAGTACGGGTGTCAGAGGTTGTGGGGAGAAGGCAGGAGAATTGGGTTAAGAGGGAGAGATAGATCAGCCATGATTGAATGGCGGAGTAGACTTGATGGGCCGAATGGCCTGATGATAAGCTCTGCACGATTACTTAAGGCCAGTCTAGTGTGGATTCCTTAGCGGTGATGGATCACCTTGACCGGACTTGGCTGGCTTTATCTCGCACTAAGCGTTATTCCCTTATCATGTATCTGAACACTGTAAGTGGCTCCAGCAGTTTGTGTCGCCCAAGTTATTGAGGCCATTTTATCAAAATGACAACAATGTCACAAAGGACAAGACGGATGGAGAAAAGGATTGAGCCACCATTAACCATCGATGCAGGGTGAGGGGGGCTGACGTGAAGAGCTGTTTTGTTGCGTGCTATGCAGTCGGCGTGAAAGACATGACATGATTGCAATCAAGCATAGAATATGGTCATGGTGTACGGATACAGGATAAAGGGAATAACATTTAGTGCAAGATAGAGTCCAGATAGTCCAAGGGTTTCCAGTGGGCCGTAGGAAGGAACTGCAGATGCTGGTTTAAAACCGAAGGTAGGCGCAAAGTGCTGGAGTAACTCAGCGGCTCACGCACCATCTCCGGAGAGAAGGAATGGGTGACGTTTCGAGTCGAGACCCTTCTTTTTAAATTCAAAAAATTAATTCAATTATTAAAAAATAATATTTACAATACGATAAAACAAACCCTAACCCACCACCGCAATACAAGGCAAACTAATATACTAAATGAACTATGATACAACTATGTGTGCATAGTTCCCTGAAGGTGGAGTCGCATGTAGATAGGGTGGTAGAGAAAGCTTTTGGTGTGCTGGCCTTTATAAATCAGAGCATTGAATATAGGAGTAGGGAAGTAATGTTAAAATTGTACAAGGCATTGGTGAGACCAATTCTGGAGTATGGTGTACAATTTTGGTCGCCTAATTATTGGAAGGATGTCAACAAAATAGAGAGAGTACAGAGGGGATTTACTAGAATGTTGCCTGGGTTCCAGCAACTAAGTTACAGAGAAAGGTTGAACAAGTTAGGTCTTTATTCTTTGGAGCGCAGAAGGTTAAGGGGGGACTTGATTGAGGTCTTTAAAATGATGAAAGGGATAGACAGAGTTGACGTGGATAAGCTTTTCCCATTGAGGGTAGGGAAGATTCAAACAAGAGGGCATGACATGAGAATTAGGGACAGAAGTTTAGGGGTAACATGAGGGGGAACTTCTTTACTCAGAGAGTGGTGGCTGTGTGGAATGATCTTCCAGCAGAAGCAGGATCGATTTTAGCATTTAAATGTAAAGTGGATAGGTATATGGACGGGAAGGGAATGGAGGGGTATGGTCTGATTGCAGGTAGATGGGACTAGGGGAAAATAAATGTTCGGCACGGGCTGGAAGGGCCGAGAGGGCCTGTTTCCGTGCTGTAATTGTTGTATGGTTATGTTACAATCCTTGTCCGGCGGTCCCGGAAATCCTGCAGGGTGCCGGTGGACAGAGCGTAGTCCCTATCCAACACCACCCGGGCGCGGACGTAGCCCCGGAAAAGAGGCAGGCAGCCGGCTCGGGCCGAGCCCCTTCTTCGTAGCTCAGGACCGCTCACTAGTTGGTGATCGGATAACTCAATCGCCCGATAACAGCTGGGAGGAAAGTGTCCCTGAATCTGGAGGTGTGCGTTTTTCACCCTTCTGTACCTCTTGCCTCGGCGGGAGAGGTTGAGAAGGAGGAGTGTCCGGGCTGAGACTCGTCCCTTGATTAATGAACATTGAATTTTCTCAATTCTGTTAACCCTTGCTGTCTCCTCCCCTTCTCGCCTCTCCCTCAACTCTCGGGCCTTGGCATTCCCTCTCTCTCTATCTCTCCCCTACCCAAGTCGCACTAGCTTCTCATTTTCACACTACAAACAGCTTACAACGGCCTGTTTCCTTCATCATCGATACTTTTTTGCGTATCTTTAATTCATTGTTCTTTATCTCTCCACATCACCGCCTATATCTCTCGTTTCCCTGATCCCTGACCAGTCTGAAGAAGGGTCTCGACCCGAAACGTGGCCTATCTCCTTCGCTCCTTAGATGCTGCTGCACCCGCTGAGTTTCTCCAGCCTTTTGTGCACCCTTGTTTAATGCTGCTGGTCTATCTAACACTGCGAGTGCATCCCTCGAAGAATTGGAGCTCTGGCCAACTGCTCTCTGTAAATTGTTTCCGATGTATCGTGGTCCAACTGAGCAGAATCGGGTTGCGTTTTGAGCGACAAAGCCCCCGTGAGGATGCTGCCCCTCACAGATTGCCCCATCTACGCGAATCCCATTTGGCCCATATCCCTTTCAACCTTTCCTAACCATGAGTCTGGAATAGGTGACGTTCCGGGTCGAGACCCTTCCTCAGAATATTTAAACATGGTAGGGAGACAAAAATGCTGGAGAAACCCTCCGGGTGAGGCAGCATCTATGGACCGACAGGAATAGGTGACGTTTCGGGTGACCTGACTGAAGAAGGGTCTCGACCCAAAACGTCACCCATTCCTGCGCTCCATAGATGCTGCCTCACCCGTTGAGTTTCTCCAGCATTTTTGTCTACCTTTGATTATTCCAGCACCTCCAGTTCTTTCTTAAACATGTAAGCAATATAATAAACGAGAGATTAAGTGGGTAGAATCAGCCACTTTGTTTGCTTTGACTGGGTGGCTATTGCTGGGAGCTGGCCCAGTATCTCGCATCGCTCAGCTACTGTACATCTGTGCCCTGGGGGGAAGGTTGGCCAAATCCGCTCACTTTAAACTAACCAGAGGATGTGACTCTGAGATTATGTTTTGACAGGCAAGCTCGGGCGTGAAGTCGTGGAACAAACGTTGGTTTGTGTTAGCCGATCGCTGCCTCTTCTACTACCGAGGTAACCACCTCTAACCGACCCCTTGCCCTGCACCCTCTTGTCAACTCTGCCAGTGGAGAGTTCGCTTCTAGCCAGGTTCAGAGAGATGGATACAGGCCCTTCAGCCCACCGGGTCCGCACCGGCCAGCGATCCCCCAAACGTGAACACGGGCCGACACACACTGGGGACAATTTACACACACACACACACACACCAAGCGCACAAACCCAAACCCTATTAACCTGCAAACCTGCACGTCTTTGGAGAGTGGGAGGAAACCGAAGGTCTCGGAGAAAACCCAGGCGGGGTCACGGGGAGAACGTGCTAACTCCGTGCTGACAGCACCCGTTGCCGGGATCGAACCCGGGTCTCCGGCGTTGCAATCGCTGTAAGGCAGCAACTCTACCGCTGCGCCACCGTGACTGTCCTTGAGAGCTATTAGATCTGTCGTTAGATGAGTGACGAGGATGTTGCCAGTTGCAGTATTGAGTGTAGAAGATAGGATGTCGTGATCATAGGTGCACGAGTAGGCCATTCGGCCCTTCGAGCCGGCACCGCCATTCAATGCGATATTGATGCCGTTGTACAAGACATTGGTGATGCCGCATTTGGAGTATTGCGTTCGGTTCCGGGCGCCATTTTATAGGAAAGATGTTGTCAAAGCAGGAAAGGGTGCAGAGAAGATTTAGGAGGATGTTGCCTGGGCTAGAGGGACTGAGCCGCTGAGGAGGCTGGGACTCTATTCCTTGGAGTGCAGGCGGATGAGAGGTAATCTTATAAAGGTGTATAAAATCATGAGAGGAATAGATCAGGCAGGTATACAGCGCCTCTTGCGCAGAATAGGGGCATCGAGGACAAGGGTTTAAGGTGAAGGGGAAAAGATTGAATAGGAATCGGAGGGGTCACATTTTCACACAAAGGGTGCAGGGTGTATGGAACGAGCTGCCAGAGGAGGTAGTTGAGGCTGGGACTATCCCAATGTTTAAGAAACAGTGAGACAGGTACATGGATAGGATGGGTTTGGAGGGATATGGGCAGGTGGGACTAGTGTAGATGGATTATGTTGGACGGCGTGGGCAAGATGGGCCGAAGGGCCTGTTTCAGTGCTCACAATCCAACCCTAGTCTACAAAGTATGGATGAAGTACATTGCCACTGCTCCTTAATTTGCAGATTCACACAATATAACTTATAGAAAACATCAAGTTGCTCATGAATCTAACACTTCACAATCTTGAATTGGCAAGAATGACTCTAGTAAGATCAAATTTAAGGATGCCAACTTAAAGCATGGAAACAGGCCCTAAGTCCCACTGAGTCTGCGTTGACCAGCGATCCCCGCATACTAACACTATCCTACACACACTAGGGATAATTTACAATAGACAATAGACAATAGGTGCAGGAGTAGGCCATTCGGCCCTTCAAGCCAGCACCGCCATTCAATGTGATCATGGCTGATCATCCCCAATCAGTACCCCGTTCCTGCCTTCTCCCCATATCCCCTGACTCTCTCTTGAAAGCTTCCAGAGAACCGGCCTCCATCGCCCTCTGAGGCAGAGAATTCCACAGACTCACCACTCTCTGTGAGAAAAAGTGTTTTCTCGTCTCCGTTCTAAATGGCTTACTCCCAATTCTTAAACTGTGGCCCCTGGTTCTGGCCTCCCCCCAACATCGGGAACATGTTTCCTGCCTCTAGTGTGTCCAAGCCCTTAACAATCGTATATGTTTCAATGAGATCCCCTCTCATCCTTCTAAACTCCAGAGTGTACAAGCCCAGCCGCTCCATTCTCTCAGCATAAGACAGTCCCGCCATTCCGGGAATTAACCTTGTATAATGAGGCAGGAGAATGGGGTTGAGAGGGAAGAATGGAAAAGCCATGATCGGATGGTGGAGCGGACTCGATGGGCCGAAGGGCCCCTATGTTGCTCCATTGTCATCTGGACGTACGCTAGAGGGATAGGATGGGGGTCAGAGTCACCTTGGTGCGCCATTCTCCCGTTAGAGCAGACCGATTGTGCGGGGGGGGAGAGATGCCTCAGTAACCATGTGCCTTTTCTCCAAATCCAGATGAGAAAGAGGAGGCGGTCCTGGCGAGTATCCCGCTGTTTAGCTTCCGAATCAGCCCGGTTCAGCCAGCAGATAACATCGCCCGCAAGCTGGCCTTCAAGGTGACGTGACGCCCTCTCTAGTCCCTGCTGATACCCCTGGTTTTTGCTCTCAGTGCACGCCGGGTTCTTGTTGCGGATAGGTATCGATCGGCCGTAGACTCTGGTAGCCCACGCAGCATGTTGCAAAGGATTGGTTCCTGCTTCTTGCAGAAGGCGAGGGTGGCTAGTACAGGGCTCAATGTTGAGTTGCATGCCTGGAGGTGTCATTAGATGAAGCCGTGCTTGCCGCTGCCCTGCCCAGACACGCCCACCACTAACCCCTCCTGACACTCCGACCTCTCGTGTCCTTTGGCAAATTAGTAGGCCGAATTAGGCCATTCGGCCCATCAAGTCTACTCCGCCATTCAAACGTGGCTGATCTGTCTTCCCCTCTCAACCCCATTCTCCCCGTAACCCCCGACATCAAGAATCTGCTTTAAAACTACCCATTATCTTGGCCTTCACAGCCGTCTGTGGCAATGAATTCCACAGTTTCACCACCCTCTAGCTAAAGAAATTCCTCCTCATCTCCTTCCTAAAGGAACGACCTTCAGTTCTGTGGCTGTGCCCTCTGGTCCTAGACTCTCCCACTGGTGGAAACATCCTCTCCACGTCCACTCTGTCTAGTTTTCTCGCTATGGGGTACGTTTCAATGAAGTCTCCACCTCTTGCTTCCAAACTCCTGTGGAACGAGGCCCCACGCTGTCAAACGCTCATCAAACATCAACCCAATTATCCCCCTGGATCTTCCCCAGCGCCAGCAGGTCCCTCCTCGGATATGAAACATAGAAACATAGAAAATAGGTGCAGGAGGAGGCCATTCGGCCCTTCGAGCCAGCGCTGCCATGCATTGCGATCATGGCTGATCGTCCCCTATCAATAACCCGTGCCTGCCTCCTCCCCGTATCCCCTGACACGACCAGCCTCTAGAGCTCTATCTCACTCTCTCTTAAATCCATCCAGTGATTTGGCCTCCACTGCCCTCTGTGGCAGGGAATTCCACAAATTCCCAACTTGCTGGGTGAAAATCTTTTTTGTCTCACCTCAGTCTTAAATGACCTCCCCTTTATCCCAAGACTATGTGCACCAATTTGGTTCTGGGCACCTGAGGAGTGAGGAGTTGGCGAGTGTGAACGGGTGGCTCAGAGGTCTGGGAACGGCCTGATCTCCAATGACATCTCCAGGCGAGAGTTGGGAATCCAAGAGACCAGCCTGGACGATTCAGGGAGATGCGATGCTTCTTAGCGAAGGGCGCGCACGTCAGGAGGCGTTGTCTGCGATGCTGTCCCGTGATGGTCTGAGTTGAGTGTCATTTCTCTCGTCCGTGTCTCAGCTGTCGTTTGTTGCCATGTCTTCAGGGGTGTTTCTGTCTCTTCCTCCCCTTCACCCGTGCCTCGACCACGTCCAAGTTCCCCAGGGACGTCAATCATAAAAGACAGGGGAAGGTGAGAGTCCAACTTCCCCCTTTCTTGGGAAGCCACGCGACAGCCCTTGGAGCTCGCTCTCAGCGAGCCACCTCCAGATTGACCAGTGGCCCCTGGTTTAGATGGACCAAGTTTGCAGACGTGACCTTTCGAACGATTGAAGGTGGACAAAATGCTGGAGAAACTCAGCGGGTGCAGCAGCATCTATGGAGCGAAGGAAATAGGCAACGTTTCGGGCCGAAACCCTTGGGTTTCGGCCCGAAACGTTGCCTATTTCCTCCAGAGTTTCTCCAGCACTCTCGAGGAAATAGGCAACGTTTTGGGCTAAAACCCTTGGGTTTCGGCCCCAAAACGTTGCATATTTCCCCCAGTTTCTCCAGCACCTTCGATTTTCCAGCATCTGCAGTTCCTTCTCAAAAAGACCCTTTGAAAGATTGTTGTGGGGAAGGCTCTTGAACCCCGAAACGTCACCCACTCCCTCTCTCCAGAGATGCCGCCTGGTCCCGCAGAGTTACTCCAGCATTTTTCTTCGCGTTGGAAGGAACTGCAGAGACGCTGGTTTAAGCAGCGGAGGGGACAAAACGCTGGAGTAACTCAGCGGGACCAGACAGCGTCTCTGGAGGGAAGGAATGGGTAACGTCACGGGCGGGCACTCGCCTTGTGATCTCACCTCGCTTCAAACAGCACAGCTCGCTCGTCATATGCCGACGCCAGCCCCGATCGCTGCTTCGCTTTGCTCCCCACGCTTTACATGCTTCGCCCAAGGATTGCCGGCTGATTTAGTCGCCATGATGTTGACCTCTTCCCTGGCGCGCCCACGCACCTGCTGCTCTGGGCTTATTTGTAGACATTTGTCGCTCGCCGTGCGATCGCCATAAAGACATCTCGTCTGTGTAGCCCGCGAGAACCTCCCGAATAGAACACAAAACCTTCGGAAGGTAAGGCCACAAGTCACGGCCGAGCCGAATTGGGCCATTCGGCCCATTGAAACATAGGAAATAGGTGCAGGAGTAGGCCATTCAGCCCTTCGAGCCTGCGCCGCCATTCAATATGATCATGGCTGATCATTCCAACTCAGTATCCCGTACCTGCCTTCTCTCCATACCCCCTGATAGAACCTTCTTGGCTCTTGGTTACTTGGTCCTCCATAATATTCCAACTGGAATTTAAACTGGAGGTGGTGAAGGGACAAGGGCCACATCCAGCTCCCTCTTAAATATAGCCAATGAACCGGCCTCAACTACCTTCTGTGGCAGAGAATTATACAGACTCACCACTCTCTGTGTGAAAAATGTTTTTCTCATCTCGGTCCTAAAAGACTTCCCTCTTATCCTTAAACTGTGACCCCTTGTTCTGGACTTCCACAACATCGGGAACAATCTTCCTGCATCTAGCCTGTCCAACCCATTAAGAATTTTGTAAGTTTCTATGAGATTCCCCCCTCAATCTCCTAAATTCTAGCGAGTACAAGCCGAGTCTGCTCTCCCCCGTTCAATCATGGCTCATCGATCTTTCCCTCTCAACCCCATCCTTCCCCCTTCTCCCCGTAACCCTTGACGCCCTTACCGACCGAGAACCAGTCGATCCCAGCTTTAATAATCCCATATGCCGTGCCGTTCTGTGGCACTGAGTTCCACAGAATCGCCACCCTCTGGCTTAAGAAATTCCTCCTCGTCTCCAATCTCAGAAGGCTTCTTAAGGCTTGTATGTCAAGTCACTTTTATTTCTATAGCACATTTAAAAAACAACTCTCGTTGACAAAGTGCTTTACATTGGTGGAGGTACTAACAGTTATACAACAGTGGTTCATAGATTAAGTGCATACATAAATACATACATATAGCTCTCACTCATTCTCTTTCTCATGAATGAGGCAGCAATTTCCCAATGTTTGAGGGAGACTTTTTCCTCACAGAGAGTGGTGAGTCTGTGGAATTCTCTGCCTCAGAGGCCGGTGGAGGCCGGTTCTCTGGATACTTTCAAGAGACAGCTAGATAGGGCTCTTAAAGATAGCGGAGTCAGGGGATATGGGGGAGAAGGCAGGAACGGGGTACTGATTGGGGATGATCAGCCATGATCACATTGAATGGCGGTGCTGGCTCGAAGGGCCGAATGGCCTACTCCTGCACCTATTGATTAAAAAAATATATATATATATAAAAGAGACACAGGTTTATCCAGATGATGACAAGATAATCTGTGCGGTCTCTGATCATGGAAATGGAATGTGAGTCACTGTGAGTCACTTTAGATGTGGAGTAAAAGAATTGTATTTGTTTTTGGGTAGTTTTGGTTTGAAACATTCCCTTTGGCCCACGTTGACAATCGATCACCCGCCTCACACGAGTGTCTATGTTATCCCATCTTGTCCTCCACTCCCTGCACGCCAGGTCCAACCGACCATCGATACCTCGTTCACGCAAGATGGACGTTACCCCGTTTTCTCATCCACTCCCTGCACACGAAGGGCCAATTAACCCACAAACCCGCACGTCTTTGGGACACAGGCGAAAACCCACCTTGGTTCGTCTTGGAGGCAAAACACTAAAAGGCCACGGTTGTATCTTGCACTAAGGACGTCGGCTGTCGATCAATCATGTCGGTGTTGATCATTATTGATTGATTTAAAGATACATTTTGGAAACAGGCCCTTCAGCCCATTCACACTCGTGCTATCCCACTTTAGCATCCAATCCTTACAATTGAAATGCAATTGTGCAGAGAGGCCAATTAACCTATAACATCGCACATATATTTGGGATGTGGGTGGAAACCGGAGCACCCAGAGCAAACCCACGTGGTCACCGGGAGAACGTGCTAAGTTATAGACAATAGGCAATAGACAATAGGTGCAGGAGGAGGCCATTTGGCCCTTCGAGCCAGCACCGCTATTCAATGTGATCATGGCTGATCATCCCCAATCAGTACCCCGTTCCTGCCTTCTCCCCATATCCCCTGACTCCGCTATCTTTAAGAGCCCTATCTAGCCCAATGTTGTAAAAAAAATAGGGTTACACAAAAAGCTGGAGAAACTCAGCGGGTGCAGCAGCATCTAAGGAGCGAAGGAGATAGGCGACGTTTCGGGTCGAGATCCTTCTTCCGTTGTAAAAAAATAAGCGGATGAAACGCTTTTTAAAAATGATAAGCATAGGTTCAAAGTTTCTAGCTCATGACGGCACCCAACTTTCCAGACTTTTCATAAACTCATACATAGAAACATAGAAATTAGGTGCAGGAGTAGGCCATTCGGCCCTTCGAGCCTGCACCGCCATTCAATATGATCATGGCTGATCATCCAACTCAGTATCCCGTACCTGCCTTCTCTCCATACCCTCTGATCCCCTTAGCCACAAGGGCCACATCTAATTCCCTCTTAAATATAGCCAATGAACTGGCCTCAACTACCCTCTGTGGCAGAGAGTTCCAGAGACCCACCACTCTCTGTGTGAAAAAAATCCTTCTCATCTCGGTCCTAAAGGATTTCCCCCTTATACTTAAGCTGTGACCCCTTGTCCTGGACTTCCCTAACATCGGGAACAATCTTCCTGCATCCAGCCTGTCCAACCCCTTAAGAATCTTGTAAGTTTCTATAAGATCCCCTCTCAATCTCCTAAATTCTAGAGAGTATAAACCAAGTCTATGCAGTCTTTGCTCATAATGTATACGCTGGGATGTAATGTTAAAATTGTACAAGGCGTTGGTGAGACCAAATCTGGAGTATGGTGTGCAGTTTTGGTCGCCCAATTATAGGAAGGATGTCAACAAAATAGAGAGGGTACAGAGGAGATTTACTAGAATGTTGCCTGGGTTTCAACAGCTAAGTTACAGAGAAAGGTTGAACAAGTTAGGTCTTTCTTCTCTGGAGCGCAGAAGGTTAAGGGGGGACTTGATAGAGGTCTTTAAAATGATGAGAGGGATAGACAGAGTTGATGTGGACAAGCTTTTCCCTTTGAGAATAGGGAAGATTCAAACACGAGGACATGACTTTAGAATTAAGGGACAGAGGTTTAGGGGTAACATGAGGGGGAACTTCTTTACTCAGAGAGTGGTAGCGGTGTGGAATGAGCTTCCAGTGGAGGTTCGTTGGTATTATTTAAAAATAAATTGGTTAGGCATATGGATGAGAAGGGTATGGAGGGTTATGGTATGAGTGCAGGCAGGTGGGACTAAGGGAAAAAAGTTGTTCGGCACGGACTTGAAGGGCCGAGATGGCCTGTTTCCGTGCTGTAATTGTTATATGGTTATATGGTCATAAGACAGTCCTGACATCCCAGGAATCAGTCTGGTGAACCTTCTCTGCACTCCCTCTATGGCAATAATGTCCTTCCTCAGATTTGGAGACCAGAACTGTACGCAATGTTCTATACGTTCTAGGAGTGGGCTTAGGCCATTCGGCCCATCAGGTGGAGTCTGCCATTCAATCATGGCTGATCTATCTCTCCCTCCCAACCCCATTCTCCTGCCTTCTCCCCATAACCCCCGACACCCGCACTAAACTAATTACAAAACATCACTCAAATCTGGTGATAAAGAATGACTAACAGTTCCTTTACTTCAACCCCATAATTCGATAATAATGAATACATATTCTTTGTGTTTATGTATATATAAGAATCCATTGGATGACATTGCAGGCTTCTGGGCATCCATTAACCTACATATTAAATCCTTGGAATAGATTCCGGCCTTTAATTTGTTCCTGGGTAACCATTATTCTATATATAAACACTCTAATCCTCTTGACTATACTCTAAATTACAGTTCAAATGAATTCTCCGTTAAATTATTTAATGTTAATAGGACAACCTGCCTGCTACTCTTGGATAGTCTTGAGGTGGAGAGCTTGAGAGATACAGCATGGGAACAGGCCCTTCGGCCCGCAGAGTTCATGCCGACCATCGATCACCCATCCCAGTTTCTCATTTATTCCCTATATATTAGGGGCATTTTTTTTTTTTTAACAGTAGGCCAATTAACCGACAAACCCGCACGTCTTTGGGGTGCGGGAGGAAACCGGAGCACCCGGAGGAAACCCGCGCAGTCACAGGGAGAACCGGCAAACTCCACACAGACAGCATCCGAGGTCAGAATCGACCCTGGGTGTCTGGCGCCGTGAGGCAGCAGCTCTACCCGCTGCACCACCGTGCCGTCCACAATTGGATCCCCATGCCCACTTAGATCATGTATCTAAGAGATCTCATGTATCAATGAGATAGATGGAGACCCTCGGATGGGCAGCACGGTGGCGCAGCGGTAGAGTTGCTGCCTCACAGCGCCAGAGACCCGGGTTTGATCCTGACTATGGGTGCTGCCTGCGCGGAGTTTGTACGCTCCTCCCGTTTCCTCCCAGTGCTCCAAAGATGTACAGGTTCATAGATTATAATTGGCTTCGATAAAATTGTCCTTAATGTGTGTGCGATAGTGCTTGTGTACGATTGCTGGTCGGCACGGACTCGGTGGGCCGAAGGGCCTGTTTCCGCGCGTTGTATCCCTAAACTAACCTAAACGCTCTGTGAGTATCTTGCACTAAACGGTTATTCCCACTAATGCCTTCATCGTGTATCTGTACACTGTGGACGGCTCGATTGTAATCATGTCTGGTCAGCACGCAACAAAGGCTTTTCACTGTACCTCGGTACACGTGGCCATAAACTAAACTCTAGAGTGGGCAGGCATCGTCTGACCTCCCTCGTTTCCCTTCAATCTCATTTTCTATGTTAACGCAATTCATTTATTCATCGCCGTTGAAAGAATTAGCGGCGCAGTGGCGCTGGTTTCTGACGGGAACGGTGACGGACGCACACCACACACCTCCGTCCTCCAGTTCCTGCGGACTTCCGCCGCTGGAAGTATAGGATTTTGGTGTGTGTGGGTGGGCTTTGACCTCGTTCCTTACTGTAATGTCTTCCTTAAGACCTCGTTGTGACTAGCAGAATGAATATACGAAAAGTAGGAAACGTTTGGAATAGAATATAGAATAGTCTCTTTATTGTCATTGTAAGATGAACCATGTACAACGAAATTTAAAAATGTCAGCCAGTCAGTGCACCATTCAAACCATGAAAGCTAACGATACATACAAGGAAAAATATTAAAAAAAGATAAACAACTAAAATAAATATGAAATATGAAAATAGCACGCATAAACACCCAACCCTACATCCTTCTGTCGATTTCACAGTGTACCAACCACAGTCCCTTAGTCCCCGCGTTCCTTGGCGGCTACATTTAGTGCCTTTATAGCAGTGGGGTAAAAACTGTTTTTAAGTCTGTTTGTCCTTGTCCTTGTAGATCTGTACCGTCTGCCTGACGGCAACAGTTCAAACAGGGAGTGTCCGGGGTGGGAAATGTCCTTTATAATATTCTGGGATTTTTTTGATGCAGCGGGAACTGTGTAAGTCCTCCAAGGTAAGGAGAGGGCAGCCGACAATCCTCTGGGCGTTGTCAATGGCCCCCTGGAGCGCTTTCCTCTGAGCCGCTGTGCAGCTGGTGTACCACACGCATACACAGTATGTTAGGATGCTCTCAATGGAGCACCGATAAAAGGACAGCAGCAGTCTCTGTGTGATGTTATTCTTCCTGAGCACCCTGTATGTTTAATCTGCAATTACTGAAACTTCCACAAGGTCACTTGACCTCAGTCATGAGGCTCAGGTACATTTGCCAGCTTCTGCTTTTGGCCACAAGGAACACTGGCATTTACATTACATGTACATCACATCTCCCCCTTCACTTTAATGACTTCACACTTACAATGCTGTGTAGGGCAGTGATCGCAACTTCTACTGAAGTGTGGAACGGCCGTTGGCTCGCTAAGAGGTCATCCGCCCTTTGACAGGTGTAGTTTTTGGTCCTGCTGGGGGTCCACAGCCCCCTCCTCACCCGGCAAACCAGGTTTATTCGCCGACTATCCACGCTTCCTCGTCTGTAATCAGTACACGCAGTTGAAAAAAACATGGCGTGTAGAGAAACGCACCAACATGTTGACACGCCGAGTGCACGCTGATCTGTTGTCCATGTCTGGTGTGTGTATGTGTTCGTCCAGACTGTTTGCACGCCTGCTCTTGTGTGAGCCGGAGCTCTCTGTATGTTTGTGTGTGTGTGTTTCTGTCCGTGCGGCAAAGTTGCCCTTTAGAGGATGTGATCGGGGATCCGGGCGGTCACGGTGGCGCAGCGGTAGAGTTGCTGCCTCACGGCAAAATGCAGCGGCGGAGACCCGGGTTCGATCCCGACTATAGGCGCTGTCTGTACGAAGTTCGTACGTTCTCCCCGTGATCTGCGTGGGTTTTCTCCGAGATCTCCGGTTTCCTCCCACACTCCAAAGACGTACAGGTTTGTGGGTTAATTGGCTTGGTGTAAATGCAAAATTGTCCCTAGTCTGTGTAGGATAGTGCTAATGTACGGAGATCGCTGGTCGGCACGGACTTAGCAGAACGAAGAGCCTGTTTCTGCGCTGTTCCTCTAAACTAAACTAATCACAATTGGTCTGTCAGCCTCTGCTGAAAAGAGTTTAAGGGGCTGTCCCACTGCACGAGTTCATTCAAGAGTTCTCCCCAGTTTGCCCTGATTCGAACTCGAAGAATTACGGTACTGGCCGCTCGTAGGTACTCGGGGCTCTTGTGGACATTAGGTTAATGTAGGTTACGAGCCGCTAAGAGACATCCCGAGCTCCGACGTACCCGTGACGTACATTCTACATGCTTACTACGAATTTGATTTTTTTTACTAACTCGGGAGATTAATTGGCTTAGTTAATTGGCTTGATTTAAAGAAAAAATATGTAAAATTGTCCAGGGCTGAATGATGCTCTCCTTGGAGCTTTTCACCGTACTACATCCGGGTCCAGATCATTGCCCCAGCGGGGACCTGCCCAAAGTGGCCTGGACACAATGGTCAAGTGAGCCGTAAAGCAGGTGGACTCACAAGAGATGACAGATGCCGGAATCAGAGGAGGAATACTTCAGGAGCTAGGGACGGCGTGCTGGGGAACACAGCGGGCCGAGCAGCAGCTGCGGAGGGAAGTGTGCGGGCAGGAACTGCAGATGCTGGGTTTGTGGAGACAAATGGCTGGAGTATCTCGGCCGGTCGGGCAGCATCCTGGGAGAAATGGAACAGGTGATTTCAAATTTCATAGAAACATAGAAAAATAGGTGCAGGAGTAGGCCATTCAGCCCTTTGAGCCTGCACCGCCATTCAATGTGATCATGGCTGATCGTCCAACTCAGTATCCCGTACCTGCCTTCTCTCCATACCCCTTGATCCCTTTAGCCACAAGTGCCACATCTAACTCCCTCTTAAATGTCAACAAACTCCAGCATTCCTTGCCTGGATAGTTTTTTGATTAGTACGGGTGTCAGAGGTTATGGGAGAGAAGGCAGGAGAATGGGGTTAGGAGGGAGAGAATGATCAGCCAAGATTGAATGGCAGTGTAGACTTGATGGGCCGATTGGCCTAATTCGACTCCTGTCACTTCTGACCTCTGACCCATCTCCCCTCCATCCTAGTTGTCCTCGTTCCACTGTTCACCTCCTTGTACCCCCTCATTAGCACCCCCTCCCCCCCCTGCCAACATTAGACCATTATGGACTCCACCTTTCCCAAGGTCATCTGTAGCCGGTCCTGATTTGTTCCGGCCCGGCCTATTCTCGCTGACGTTTTCCCCCTCACTCCCACCTCTATCTCTCAGTCTGAAGAAGGGTTCCCGACCCGACTCCACGTTCTCCCGAGATTCCCCCTGACCCGCTGGGCTGCTCCAGCTCTTTGTGGTCAATGTGGAAATGGGCATTGGGGATGGGAACCCTTCACCAGTCCAGATGAAGGTTCCTTGACCCAAGGCATTGAGCGTCCACAGATGCTGCTCGACCCGCTGAGCTCCCCCCCAGCAGATTGTCTGATGCTGTGGAGAAGGTGGGTTTGGTCACACTAGTACGACGAAGAGCCCTGAACCAAAATGTTCAGACGTCCTGAATCTGAACAGGGAGCAGAAAACACTGGAGATACAAACTCATCTGTATCTCATTTCCTGCCCATGGGACCAGTCGAAGAACTTCCACCTTAAGGGCCTGTCCCACTGTACGGGCTAATTCAAGAGCTCGCCCGAGTTAATAAACAAATCAAACACGTGGTAAGCACGTAGAATGTACGTCGCGGGTACATCGGAGCTCGGGGACGTCTCTTAGTGGATCGTAACGCCAACGGCGGGTACTCGGGAAACGCGGTAAGCTCGTGAAGACTCGTGAAGATTTTTCAACATGTTGAAAAATGATTTTTTCAACCAACACGATTTTTCAACATGTTGAAAAATGTCCACAAGAGCCCCGAGCACCTACGAGTGGCCATTACCGTAATTCTCCGAGTTCGAATCAGGGCAAACTCGGGAGAACTCTTGAATGAGCTCGTACAGTGGGACAGCCCCTTAAACTCTTTTCGGCAGCGGCTGACAGACCAATTGTGATTAGTTTAGTTTAGAGGTACAGCGCAGAAACAGGCTCTTCGTTTCGCTGAGTCCGCGCCGACCAGCGATCCCCGTACATTAGCACTATCCTACACAGACCAGGGACAATTTTGCATTTACACCAAGCCAATTAACCCACAAACCTGCACGTCTTTGGAGTGTGGGAGGAAGCCGAAGATCTCGGAGAAAACCCACGCAGGTCACGGGGAGAACGTGCAAACTCCATACAGGCAGCACCCGTGGTCGGGATCGAACCGGAGGTCTCTGGCGCTGTGAGCGCTGCAAGGCAGCGACTCTACCGCTGCGCCACCGTGCTGCCCCGAAAAAAAAAACGTGTTTTTTAGAAATAAGATTCAAACATTTAATCAATTGAAAAATTGGTGAATCTGAACTGTTAGTTGCAGAGCTCCAAAAGTTGTTAGGATTTTGATGTAACCCAAGGATTAAATCTCTGCAAGTATCCTTCAGAACAAAACAGATTCTCAGTTACCCAGATCGACGAGAGTGAAGGATCAGGTGCGATCATCACTGCTTTCTGCCGATCAATAATAAGACTCCGATCAAGAGGGTCCAGGTTTGAATCGGCAAAATAGTGACGCAGGGAACTGCAGATGCTGCGATCTCGAGCAAGACACAAAGTGCTGGAGTAACTCTGCAGGTCAGGCGGCATCTGTGGAGAGAATAGACGATGGACGATAGACAATAGGTGCAGGTGTAGGCCATTCGGCCCTTTGAGCCAGCACCGCCATTCAGTGCGATCATGGCTGATCATCCCCAATCAGTGCCCCGTTCCTGCCTTCTCCCCGTAATCCCTTAACTCCGCTATCCCTAAGAGCTCTATCTAACCCTCTCTTGAAAGCACCCAGAGAGCCGGCCTCCACCGCCCTCTGAGGCAGAGAATTCCACAGACTCACCACTCTCTGTGAGATAAAGAACAGATGACATTCCGGGCGTAAACCCTTCCTTCAGATTCAATTCAGAATATGGTCTGAAGAAGAGGCCTGGCCGAACCGTCATAGGTTTCAGGGGCAGAATTAGGCCATTCGGCCCGTCAAGTCTGTTCCGCCATCCATTCACGGCAGATCAACCTCACCTTCACAACCCCATTCTCCTGCCTTCTCCCCGTAACCCCTGACACCCATACTAATCAACAATCTGTCACTGTCCACCATAAAAATACCCATTGGCTTGGCCTCCACAGCAGCCTGTGGCAATGAATTCCACTGATTCACCACCCTCTGACTGAAGAAATACCCTCCTCATCTCGTTTTATAGGTGCATCCTTATATTCTGAGGCTACGGCATCTGGTCCTAGACTCTCCCACTAGTGGAAACATCCTCTCCTCATTTACTCTATCCAGGCCTTTTATTATTCGGTTAGTTTCGTTGAGGTTCCCCTCCCCCCCACCCCCTCCCCCCTAGCCATCGTCCTTCTAAACTCCAGCGAGTACAGGCCCAGTGCCGTTAAACGCTCATCTTAAGTTAACCCAATCAGGTAGTTCTCCCTCCCCTTCCCAGCTCTCCCACAAGCCCACTGTCTCCGTCTCTACCTTTCTTCTTCCCCCCACCCCCCCCCCCCCTCCACCGCCACATCAGTCTCGACCCGAAACGTCACCTATTCCTTCGCTCCACAGATGCTGCCTCACCCGCTGAGTTTCCCCAGCGTTTTTGTCCGCCTTGGATTTTTCCAGCATCTGCAGTTCTTTCTTAACCAATCATTCCTGGGGATCATTCCGGTAAATCTCCTCTGGACCCTCTGAAACGCCACCTATCCATTCCCTCCGCAGATGCCGCCCATACCCGCTGAGTTCCCCCCAGCACTTGGTGTCTTGTTTTGAATCAGCTAAACTTTGCATTAAAAAATATAATTTGGAGCATAGGCTGTGTGGCTGGGTTAGTAAGTTGGTGAACTAACAACCCCAGGCTGTTGTGGTTCGACCGCGACGTAAATTTTCGGGATGGTAATGGCGGGCGGGAAGGGAGAAGGTTTCTGCACCCTTCGGGGTACTTCACCGCTGAAGGGCCACATTGAAACGTTGCCCATCCGAGTTCCAACCCCGTTCCCGAGCAGCGCGCCCGTTCTCCCGTAAACGCCAGCGACGAGCCGGGCTGCAGGCGGTGAGAGCGGACGTTCGGCGAGACGCGGTGATTCTCCTCGCCTGATCATTCACCGTTTTACGTTTACAGTCAGACGGCCGCGGCCAGACTGGAGCAATTGGGTTTGAACCTCCGCGTACGTTTGCCTGGCTTACACCTCCTGGGCGCTTCCCCTGCGACCACCCCCCCCCCCCCCCCGAGTTTAGTTTAGTGTTGACGGCACAGCGTGGATCGTCCGTTCGCGCTAGGTAGACAAAAGTGCTGGAGAAACTCGGCGGGTGCGGCAGCATCTATGGAAATAGGCAACGTTTCGGGCCGAAACCCAAGGGATTTTGGCCCAAAACGTTGCCTATTTCCTCGAGAGTGCTGGAGAAACTCTGGAGGAAATAGGCAACGTTTCGGGCCGAAACCCAAGGGTTTCGGCCCGAAACGTTGCCTATTTCCTTCGCTCCATAGATGCCGCTGATCCCGCCGAGTTTCTCCAGCACTTTTGTCTACCTTCCATAATGTTCCTTCTTAATCCATTCACACCTGCACACTAGGGACAATTTCCAGAAGCCAAGATTAGTTTGGAGATGAAGCATGGAACTTCGGCCGATCATCGATCTCGATATAACCATATAACATATAACCATATAACAATTACAGCACGGAAACAGGCCTTCTCGGCCCTTCCAGTCCGTGCCGACCATTTATTTTCCCCATGATCATCGATCTCCCGTTCACACTAGTTCTAATTTACCCCACTTCCTCATCAACTCTCCCTTCTACACGAGGACAATTTGCCTACAAACCTGCGACACACTTTGGAGCGTGGGAGGAAACCGGAGCACCCGGAGAAAACCCACCCAGGTCAAGGGTGGACCGTACAAAACTCCCGTAGTCGGGATGGAACCCGGGTCCCTGGCGCTGTGAGGCTGCGACTCTACCGCTGCACCACTGTGATGCCCCGAAGTAGAATTCGCCCAGATTTAGGTGATAACGCACTGATTCCAGTTAATTAGCTTCCAAACCAACATCAAAAGATTGAAGGAGATGCAACAAAATTATTTGGCTGAGGAAGAGTTGGCCATCAAAGCTTCCTCGAAGATGGACACAAAATGCTGGAGTGACTCACCGGGTCGGGCAGCATCTCTGGAGAAAAGGAATGGACTTCTGCAAGAGTTGCTGCCTGTCCCGCTGAGTGACTCCAACATTCTGTGTCTTATCTTCGGCGTAAGTCAGCATCTGCAGTTCCCTCCTCCCGACTCTTCCTCACCCAACTGAACCAGGCACCGCCATGCGAGCTACTTAAAATGCTTTAGATTTGTTGTGTGCTGGATGATGTGTCTGCTCTCCGAGTGCAAGTTGGCTGAGTTTCAAAAGCTTGGCAAAAGTTCACACCCAACTCTCGCCCTCTCTTCTGCACTTCCCGCTCGCATCTCTTGAGCCCTCTCCTTCTCAATTAGACAATAGACAATAGGTGCAGGAGTAGGCCATTCAACCCTTCCAGCCAACACCGCCATTCAATGAGATCATGGCTGATCATCCCCAATCAGTACCCCCCTCCATTCCTGCCTTCTCCCCATATCCCCTGACTCCACTATCTTTAAGAGCCCTATCTAGCTCTCTCTTGAAACTATCCAGAGAACCGGCCTCCACCGCCCTCTGAAGCAGAGAATTCCACAGACTCACAACTCTCTGTGTGAAAAAGTGTTTCCTCGCCTCCGTTCTAAATAGCTTACTCCTTATTCTTAAACTGTGGCCCCTGGTTCTGGACTCCCCCAACATCGGGAAGATTCATCTAATTCCCCCACCAGCTTTGTTTTTAAAGACTTTGAGAGATACAGCGAGGCCAAACTGGCCCTTCGGCCCACAGAGTCCATGGCGGCCAGCGATCACCCCGTGCCCTAGCACTATCTTACATCCTAGAGACAATTTACAATCTTTACCAAAGTCAATTAACCTCCAAACCTGCACGTCTTTGGAGCGTGGGGCGGGAAACCGGAGCACCCGGAGAAAACCCACGCTGGTCGCGAAGAAGAGCGTACAAACTCCGTACAGGCGAGCGCCCGTAGTGAGGATCGAACCAGGGTCTCCGGGCGCTGTGAGGCAGCAACTCTACCGCTGCGCCACCCCAATGTAGAACAAAGAAACGGTTTTACACGAGTCATCTGCGATGCAACGTTCTAAACCAACCCTGACAGGCTGCTCAACGCTCAAGGTATCTGCAATTAATCTCCAGCACGGCTCTGCAATAGCCGGCCTATTTCTAATCCGCTAAACTAGAACCCTCACGGAGGACGAGGCGAGATCGCCCCGCTCAACGTGATTGCAGGAGGGAGGTCAAGAGATGAAGCGTTCCAGGAACGTGTCCAACCAGAGCTGGCGATCTTGATTCCCTAGCAACCAGCTCCAGGACCACTGATGGAGACGGTTTAAGACTCGGCCTAGTCTCCATTGGTTACGGAGATTATGGAGGCGATGGAGAGAGCAGCCTTCATTGTAAAAATAGCCTCAAAGGACAAGTTATAAATTACTCCAATTAGATCCTGAACATTAAAAACGAAGGGGGGGAGGAAAAATTGAAACATTGCTCCAGTCTGGTCTAGTTGTCAGTAGTAATTCTTGACGCGAAGCTCTAATGGATGACCTGATGTTTTTGTCTTTTCCCCTTCTGCATGAGGAGTCCCTGATCCAGAAGTGTCCGCATTGTTGCTGTCTTGAAATTTCTGCGGGAGCTCAGCTAGGTACAATTTACCGTTCTTCTGATCGACCGGGCTGAGGTTTACAGAGTCAGTCGAAAACACGCGCAGGCGCACGCGCACACGCACACGCACGCACACACACACACGCACATGCATGCACGCACACACACCTTCCTAAACCACCCGTACTGCACGGAATGAATGACACTCCTTTGTCACATGTGACAAGCCACGGTGATATTCCATGTGTTGCATTCTCAGGGTATGCAAAGGGTTGCTACATAAAGGTCGTCCACAAAGTATTCAATTTTAACACAAACCATTTGTAACACATTCCATTTGTGGTTCCCCCTTAGTTTAGTTTAGTTGAGAGGTACAGCGCGGAAACAGGCCCTTCGGCCCACCGAGTCCACACCGACCAGCGATCCCCGCACATTAACACTATCCTACACACACTATGTTTGGAATTTTACATTTACACCAAGGCTAATTAACCTGCAAACCTGCACGTCTTTGGAGTGTGGGAGGAAACCGAAGATCTCGGTGAAATCCCACAGGGAGAACGTACAAACTCCGTACAGACAGCACCCGTGGTCAGGATCGAACCAGGGCCTCAGACGCTGTGAGGTAGCAGCTCCACCGCTGCGCCACCGTGCCGCCCACTAGTCACGTGGGTCCCCCCCCCACGCCGGGTTCTCCTTTGTTCTCCCTCTGATAAAAAACAGAAAACACCGGTGATCTCGGCAGTATCTGCGGAGAGAGGGAGAAAGGAAAATAGTTGCAAGAGTCTTAGGATTCGAAAGGCTTGATCGCAAAGATGTCTTGCCGCTATTACAGGTCAATTAAATCTTGGAAGCTTTATGCCCTTCAGTCATCTGAATTAACTGCCAGGCATCTAAAGTCTTCGGTTATTTCATAATTCCATTGGCAACGTTCAAATCTCAAATGCAACTTTTATTTATATCCCGCCCTTAACAAAGAATAATGTCCCAACATGTTTCACAGGGCGTAACCTGAGAACATTCGATATCAAACTTAAGTAAACATATTCAATCTGGGGAACTCTGTCACGCAGAAAGGTTTTGATACAGGAGGCAGAGAATTTGGAAGAGAATTCCAGAGCCCGGGACGTTGGCAAAGTCTCGAATAGCAGAACGGATAAATTCAGGAAACAGGACAGAACATTTTTGGGGGATTTTCGGCAGGTCAAGCAGCATCTGTGGGGAGACCCCAGATTAGTTTTACTGGTAGGTGGCTTCTCCTCGTCAGTTTTAATTCTCTGCTCTTTCTATTTCCCATTTCAATGGAGCTTTATTTGTCATTTAGGCTCGTTTTGCATCTGCCTCACATTCAGGCTCCGCCAATTTTAGGCCCAGTTTTTCCAAAGTCCAGGTCGGCCTCGCGCGCTGGATGTACCGGAGTCGTCCCCGCCAACCGTGGCGCTGGTGGCATTACCCCCGCTTCACCCTCCCACCGGCCCTTGCTCCATCGCACCCGACGTGTCCATCTACCACCAGGTCACGCCGACCGACCGGCCGGCCGATCGACGAGCCTTCGGGCGAGCATTTTTTAACGTTTCCATTCAATTGAAGAATGCAGGAGTGGAGAGGAGGAATTATCTTTGAGTTAGATGGGATTAGGGACGGCGAGACGGGGATAGGGCGGGAGGGAGAGGGAGGGGTGAGTCCAGAGGTTGATGTGCGCAGGAGGTTAACATTTAACAAACGGATTAGGTCGTTTTTTAAAATTTTGGTTGGTTATTGCCACGTGTACCATGGTGCAGTAAAAAGCTTGGTTTAGCATTATCCAGTCAGATAATACTATCTTTACTCGAAGTTTATCTGGCACTAAATGCCGTATCCTGTACCTGTGCACTGTAGACGGCTCGATTGTGGTCACAGTTTTTTCTTCGACTGGATAGCGTGCCAACTGAAAGCTTTCCACTGTACCTCGGTGCACTTGACAATAATAAGCTAAACTAAGACAATCCCTTCAGGTGCCGGGCTCAAACGCCCTGCAACTCCTTCCTTCAAGCCCTCTCACTCTTGATTTAACGGAGCCCATATCTGTTCGGATTTTGCTCATTTGCACGCGTATGTTTTATCGGTTAGCCTGGTTTGATACCTTTGCTGTTAAAGGTGCCATATAAATTCAGGTTGCATTTGTTCAGTTTAGTTCCGAGACTCAGCACGGGAACGCGGGTCTGAGTCCGCGCCGACCAGCGATCACCCCGTACGCTGGCACCATCCCACACACCAATTTACAATCTCCACTGAAGCCAGCTAACCTACAAACCTACACGTGTTTGGGAAACCAGGGCACCCGGAGAAAACCCACGCAGGTGACGGATCGCACCCCGGGTCTCTGGCGCCGTGAGGCAGCAACTCTACCGCTGCGCCTCCGAGCCGCTCTATTTGCAGTATTTTTTTTTTGCAGAGTACAAATGTCTACAGACTGTCCTCCACAGAACGGCTGCATTTCGATGCTGCATTTAGCCCACATTTCAATCCGGCCGACACATGCTCCTCGAAACGAGAAATATCCTACATTTCCGATCCTCGCTCCCCCCTCCATTTCTTGACGCATCATTTCACCGCTGCATACATTTTGTTTTGTTGCATATTTAACAATCCCATGGTTTTAATTGCAAAAGTATATTTTGGAATGTGTCTTTGCGAGGGAGCTGGGAGGTGCGGGGAGGGGAAGAGAAATGAATGAAGGTCAGAGCTGTCCCCAGACCCAGAATCTTCCTGTTACTCCTCCCTGTACAGCATTCAATGAGGTGATACCAGACTGATTCCTGGGGTGGCAGGACTTTCATATAAAGAAAGACTGGACAGACTCGGCATGTACTCGCTAGAATTCGGAAGATTGAGGGGGGATCTTATAGAGAAACGTACAAACTTCTTAAGGGGTTGGACAGGCTAGATGCAGGAAGATTGTTCCCGATGTTGGGGAAGTCCAGAACAAGCTTAAGGATAAGGGGGAAGCCTTTTAGGACCGAGATGAGAAAACAAATTTCACACAGGGAGTGGTGAATCTGTGGAACTCTCTGCCACAGAAGGTAGTTGAGGCCAGTTCATTGGCTATATTTAAGAGGGAGTTAGATGTGGCCCTTGTGGCTAAGGGGATCAGAGGGTATGGAGAGAAGGCAGGTACGGGATACTGAGTTGGATGATCAGCAATGATTATATTGAATGGCGGTGCAGGCTCGATGGTCCGAATGGCCTACTCCTGCACCTATTTTCCATGTTTCTATGATACCTCCCGTGGTCAAATAGACCTCTCCTGTCCCAGCTGGCACTAGGGGATATATTCTGGGGAGATATTTTACGCTGGAGGTCTCTAACAGTCCACCCTCCCTTCCCCCAGCTCTGCGTACGGAACGTGCAAACTCCATGCAGACAGCACCCGCGGCCAGGATCGAACGCGGTTCTCTGGCGCTGTGAGGCAGTAGCTCTACTGCTGCGCCTCTGTGCTGCCCTGTCGTGTGGTGTTGGTCTCCGGCACTCCCCATGATCAAGTCCGACGTTGTGTCCGGGCTCCCCTACATCCACGTCCGCTCACGCCTGGGGAGATATTTGTCTTCACTATAGCTCGATCTTTCCCCCAGCTCTGCCCCAGGGGAGACAGAGTGCATCGCCTCGCTAGGCACCCTGACCAAAAAACTCATGGATAGGACAGATTTGGAGGGATATGGACCAAGCGCGGGCAGGTGGGACTAGTGTAGCTGGGACATGTTGGCCGGTGTGGGCAAGGTGGGCCGAAGGGCCTGTTTCTACACTGCATCACTCTATGACTCTACTCATAGGGGTCTTGGGTCTGGATGTATTCAAGAGTTAGATACAGCTCTTAGGGCTAACGGAGATGAGGAAAATCTTTTTCTGTGGAAACTCTGTGGAATTCTTTGCCTCAGAAGGCAGTGGAGGCCAATTCTCTGGATGCTTTCAAGAGAGAGTTAGATAGAGCTGTTAAAGATAGCGGAGTCAAGGGATATGGGTAGAATGGAAGGAACGGGGTACTGATTGGGGATGATCAGCCACGATCACATTGAATGGCGGTGCTGGCTCGAAGGGCCGAATGGCCCTCTCCTGCACCTATTTTCTCTGCTTCTTTGAACCTCGATGCAGGCTCTATGGGGGAGGACCACAGTCTAGGGTCCTTCTGCAGCTGGACATTGAGGGGCAGAGTCGGGTGGGGACACCCCTCAAACATGGGAAGGGATAGAAGCCCAGGGGGCCACGTGAGTGGCAATGATGTCGGGTGTAAAGAGACAGAGAGAGGCTAGCTCCAGTGGGTATAACACAAGCAAAAGTGAATGTGACACTGAGAACGTATTCAGAGCTTTTGCACGATTTTTGTGCTATCTATTATGTAGGTTTTATTTTTTGAACTTTAAAAGATTCATCTGGGATCCGGAGAACTTTCCTTGCTTTAGGGCCCTCACACGCACGTGAGGATGTTGCCAGGACTCGAGGGCCGTGAGCCATGGGGAGGGGTTGGGCAGGCTAGGACTTTATTCCTTGGAGCGCAGGAGGATGAGGGATGATCTTATAGGCGTGCTTGAGATTGTGAGAGAAACATATCGAGATGCACAGAGCCTCTTGCCCAGAGTAGGAGAATCGAGAACCAGAGCACATAGGTTTAAGGTGAGGGGGGGGAAGATTTGATGAGAATTTGAGGGGTAACTTTTTCACACAAAGGGTGGTGGGTGGGTGGAACTATTGCAATGTTTAAGAACAGGTACATGGATGGGACAGGTTTAGAGGGATATGGTCCAAATGCGGGCAAGTGTAGATGGGGCGCTTTAATCAACATGGGCAAGTTGGGCCGAAGGGCCTGTTTCAACGCTATCAGACCATGACTGTAAGTGAAGCTAAGTGCGTTATGTTGGCTCTGTGTAGGCTGGAGTAGGTAGGGAGACCACCAGGAGCCTCAGTTAGACCACCGGGACTTGTTGCCGAACTTAAATGGGCCCCATGTTTGCCCAAAGGTTGGCTGATCTATGGCACCCAAGCTGGTAGCGCGCATAAACTAGATACAATAGACAATAGGTGCAGAAATAGGCCATTCGGCCCTTCGAGCCAGCACCGCCATTCAATGTGATCTTGGCTGATTTGTGTAGCAAGGAACTGCAAATGCGGGTTCCCACCTGATTTAATAACTGATGTCTTTCTGCTGTGATACTACTGGCAAAGTCATAGAGTCGGACAGTACAGAAACAGGCCCTTCTGCCCAATGCACCACTACCGACCAAGATGCCCCACCTTAGATAGACACAAAATGCTGGAGAAACTCAGCGGGTGAGGCGGCATCTATGGAGCGAAGGAATAGGTGACATTTTGGGTCGAGACTGATGTGGGGGTGGGGGGGGGGGGGTGGGAAGAAGAAAGGAAGAGGCGGAGACAGTGGGCTGTGGGAGAGCTGGGAAGGGGAGGGGAAGGAGGGAGAAAGCAGGGACTACCTGAAATTGGAGAAGTCAATGTTCATACCGCTGGGGTATAAACTGCCCAAGGGAAATATGAGGCGCTGCCCCTCCAATTTGAGGTGGGACTCACTCTGGCCATGGAGGAGGCCCAGGACAGAGAGGTCGGATTCGGAATGGGAGGGGGAGTCGAAGTGCTGAGCCACCGGGAGATCAGGTTGGTTAATGAGAACCGAGCGGAGGATAGATGTGGAACTGAGCCCAATAATAGGTGTGGAATTTGATGCAATGTCTCCTGAGTTAACTTTGTTTCTCGGAGCTGCCGTGCGGTGTGACAGAACCGTCATGATGGGCCTGAACTTGCTGGAGTTTAGAACGATGGAGGGGGGGACCTCATCGAAACTTACCGAATGGTGAATGGCCTGGACAGAGTGGATGTGGAGAGGATGTTACCTCTAGTGGGAGAGTCTAGGAACAGAGGCCGACCGTAGCCTCAGAATAAAAGAAAGGAGATGGGGGGGAATTTCTCTAGCCAGGGGCAGGTGAATCTGTGGAATTCATTGCCATAGACAGCTGTGGCGGCCAAGTCAATAGGTATTAATAAGCGGAGGTTGACAGGTTCTTGATTAGTACGGGTGTCGGGGTGATGGGGAGAAGGCAGGAGAACGGAGTTGAGAGGAGCCATGATTGAATGACGGGGGGGACTTGATGGGCCCCGAACGGCCCGACTCTGCCCCCTTGGAACTGATGAACTAACGGACCTTTGTTCCTCCTCCTCCTCCTCTCTCCCCCGCAGCTGATTATAACCAGGCAGGTGGAGGGTGTTCACAGTAATGACCGTTGCGTTCGTTACCAGGCCGAGCACACAGGTATCCGGACCTACTACCTGAGCGCGGAGAGCAAGGGCGAGATGGAAGACTGGATCAACGCCATGAACGAGGCAGCGAGCATCCAGACCGTGCCCCTGACCAGGTGACGTGTGCCTCAGAGAGCGGTGTCGTGAACCTGTGCACGTGTGCAGCGGTGAGCGTATATCGCCCGCCGGGAGTCTCAGTTATCGTGGTGGCGATTGGTAAACGGGCCCCAGGTTCGCCCGGAGGTCGACTGATGTAGCGCACGGAATCTAGACGCAGTTTTGTCTCGGATGCTGGCTTACACCGAGGATAGACACGACACGCCAGAGTAACTCAGCGGGACGGGCAGCATCCCTCAGTGCCAGATATGTTGGCCCAAAGAGCTTTGGAGTGTGCCGCTGGCCTTTAGCTGTAGGATGAGGGGGGCCCGGGAATATGTGCGGGGTCTCCCGACTGGTGTGGGAGCAGCTCCAGCCCGAGACTGCGGCAAACTGTGGACGCTGCCCAAGTCATCGCACAAACCCACCTCCAATCGATGGGCCGAAGGGCCTGTTTCCGCGCCGTATCTCTACGCTCAACTCATTTAATTTCAATTTTGTCCAAAGAAGGGTCTCGACCCAAAATGTCGCCCAAGACAAGACAAGTCTAGAGAGTTTATTGTCACGTGTCCCTGACAGGACAATGGCATTCTTGCTTTGCTTCAGCACAACAGAACATAGTAGGCATTGACTACAGACCAGATCAGTGTGTCCATATACCATTATATAGATATATATACACATGAATAAATAAACTGATCAAGTGAAAATAACGGATAATGGGCTATTAATGATCAGAGTTTTGTCCGAGCCAGGTTTAATAGCCTGATGGCTGTGGGGAAGTAGCTATTCCTGAACCTGGTCGTTGCAGTCTTCAGGCTCCTGTACCTTCTACCTGAAGGTAGCAGGGAGATGAGTGTGTGGCCAGGATGGTGTGGGGTCCTTGATGATGCTGCCAGCCTCTTTGAGGCAGCGACTGCGATAGATCCCCTCGATGGTGGGGAGGTCAGAGCCGATGATGGACTGGGCAGTGTTTACTACTTTTTGTAGTCTTTTCTTCCCTTCCCTCCAGAGAAGCTGCCTGTCCCGCTGGGTTACTCCAGCATTTTGTGTCTACGGTTTCAACCAGCATCTGCAGTCCCTTCCGACACTCATAGCAAATTTGATTTAACTCAGTGGCTAACTAGATCTCTTTCTCTCCCGCTTGGCAGGACGGGGGTGAGCTTTGAGCACCAGCCTCGCGTAGAATCGAACCACACCAGTTCCAACCACAAACGACTGATCAAACCCGACATGGAGAAGAAGGGAGGCGAGGCGGATGGGTTTGAGAGGTACCACCGGCAGAGCGAGGGCAAGGACCCGGGCAAGGAGGCGGCAGCCAGGGTGAATGGGCTGGCAGCTCTGCAAGGGCCCTTTGATGCCAGCAGCCCTGGCGCCGAGCGGAGAAGCCACCCGGGCTACGAGAGGCCGCTGCAGCAGCCCAACGGCCACGGCTGGCAACAGGCCTCGCCCAGCAACGCTGTACACCGCCGCGGCTTCGTGCCACGCACCAACACCGAGAAACTGGCACAGCGCCTATCCTCACTCACTCAGCTGCAGCAATGGGTCAACATACGGAGGTCCGCCCTGCCCACGGATGACCCACGGAGGTGAGGGGCCTGCTTCACTTCCGTTTGGTTCAGTTCCGTTTAGTTTAGAGTTTCGAGACACAGTGCGGAAACGGACCTTTTAACTTAGTTTTAGTTTAGCGATACGGCGGCGTGGCGGTAGAGACGGTAGAGCCAGGTCCGCGCCGACCAGCGTCCCCACGCACTAACACTATCCTACACCCACTAGGGACATTTATACCAAGCCACTTAACCTACAAACCTGTACGTCTTTGGAGTGTGGGAGGAAACCGAAGATCTCGGAGACAAACCACGCAGGCCCCGGGGAGAACGTACAAACTCCGTACAGACAGCACAAGTACCCGTAGTCGGGATCAAACCCGGGTCTCGCTGTAAGGCAGCAACTTTACCGCTGCGCCAACGTGCCGCACAGTTCAATTAATTTTAGTTCAGTTCAGTTTAGTTCAGAGATACAGCATGAACACAGGCCCTTCGGCCCCTTCGAGTCCGCGCTGACCAACTATCACCCGTACACTAGTTCTTTTTTTATTTTTCACACAGAGGGTGGTGAATCTGTGGAATTCTCTGCCACAGAAGGTAGTTGAGGCCAGTTCATTGGCGATATTTAAGAGGGAGTTAGATGTGTCCCTTGTGGCTGAAGGGATCAGGGGGTTTGGAAAGAAGGCAGGTACAGGATACTGAGTTGGATGATCAGCCATGATCACATTGAATGGCGGTGCAAGCTCGAAGGGCCGAATGGCCTACTCCTGCACCTATTGTCTATGTTTCCATGTTTTCCCACACACTGGGGACAATTTACAGAAGCCATTAAAACCGGCAAACCCTCACGTCTTTGGGATGTGGGCAGAAGCCGGAAGCACCAGGTGAAAACCCACGCGGTCACGGGGAGAACGTGCAAACTCCACACAGACAGCACCCGTAGTCAGGTCTCTGGCGCTGTGAGGCAGTGGCTTTGCCCCCACCTAATCTATGCGGACCGTTGGGACCGCTAGTTCACACCAGTTCTATGTTACTCACATTCACCCCATCCACACCAGGGGCAATTGTACACAGGCCAATTAACCTTCAAACCCCCGCACATCTTTGGGATGTGGAAGGAAATCGGAGCACCCGGAGGAAACGCTCTGTATCTTTAATCTAAGCTAAACTAAAGAACGGAAACAGGCCATTCAGCCCACCGGGTCCGCGCTGACCAGCGATCCCCACACATTAACACTATCCTACACCCACTAGGGACAATTTTTTTTTAAAACATTTATACCAAGCCAATTAACCTACAAACCTGTACGTCTTTGGAGGGTGGGAGGAATCCTGAAGATCCTGGCAACATCCTTGTAAATCTTCTCTGCACCCTTTCAAGCTTGACAGCATCTTCCCTATAACACGGTGCCCAGAACTGAACACAATACTCTCGATGCGGTCTCACCAACGTCTTGTACAACTCATGTTGCGGGGATTCTAAAGTGTGAGGTGTGTGATTTCCCAATAAAAAAACAAATTGGACTTTTATTAGCACCTTCTGGCTGGAGAATGACAAGAACCATTGTGCGGTGACAAGTCCATAAGTTCGGGGAGCAGATTTAGGCCATTCGGCCCATCAGGTCTGCTCCCCCGTTGAATCATCTCTCCATTCTCCTGCCTTCTCCACATATCCCCTGACACCCGCACTAATCAAGAACCTGTCAATCTCCGCCTTAAAAATATCCACTGACGCGGCCTCCACAGCCGTCTGTGGCAATGAATTCCACAGATTCACCGCCCCCCTGAGTAACGAAATGTCCTCCTCATCTCCTTTTGTCAAAGAATGTCCTTTTATCCTGAGGCTATGGCCACTGATCCTGGACAACCCTATAAGTGGCGTAAGGAAACATTGCATTGCATCTTGAGAACGTATCGGGAGGGTTGGGCCTGGTTGCAGACGTTGCCTGGTCAATGTTTCTAGACTCTGATGTCAAAAACAACGAGAGGCTACAGAGAGAGGCCAGCCACTTAAAATAGTCGAGCACCGTATCAGCTCAACCTGTCAGCCAACACGGCCTCTAATGACCACTGACAGGGTGAGGGATAAATTGAACAGGCCAATTGGACACCCTCGTGTGATAATCGAGGACCAGAGGCCAAAGCCTCAGAATAAAAGGATGTTCCTTGAGGAAGGAGATGAGAAGGAATTTTCTCACAGGGAGTAGTGAGTCTGTGGAATTCTCCGCCTCAGAGGGCGGTGGAGGCAGGTTCCCTGGATGCTTTCAAGAGAGAGCTAGATAGGGCTCTTGAAGGTAGCGGAGTCAGGGGATATGGAGAGAGGGCAGGAACGAGGTACTGATTGGGGATGATCTGCCATGATCACATGTTGAAAATCCAGCGGTGACCAGAACAAGGTACGACTCTTTGCGGCGGTGCTGGCTTGAAGGGCCGAATGACCTACTCCTGCAGCTATAGTCTATTGTAACTAGTACCATGCCACACGGTATTGGGGCGACCAGAACTAGGGGCAACTTTCCCAAATGCAGCCTAACCAGACGTTCTCTTCGCCCACAGTTCCCAGGTGTACCACACACCAACCCGGGAGGTGCCGGAATACTACAACCTGCTGTCACCGTATTACCAAGAGGACTACCCGCAGTTTGTGCCGGCTGGCGGCCGGCCTGACAGCATCTGCTCCGTGCCGTCGTACAACCGGCTGACGGCGCGGTGGTCCATCGACGAGCGCCAGGCCCCGTACCCGCTGAGGGACTGGCAGGGCCAGCAGCCGCCCTACAGCGGGCAGGGCTCCCCCGTGTGGCACGGCGTGCCGGCCCCCTGCCCGCAGGAGGTGGACAGCGTGGGCAGCACCCTGCGGCGGCTGTCCATCCAGCCCCGCTCGCGCTCCGTGCCGCGCTCGCCGTCCCAGGCCCCGCTGGCCGTCAACCACGTCTACTCCCCGGCCCGGTCGCCCAGTGGCCCCTTCCAGCCGGCGCGGCCCCAGCCCGACGAGAATCTCGCCGACCCCGGCTACACGCTGCGCCGCTCGCGCAGCGCCAAGGTAACGACCGTCCCCGCGTAACGCCCGTCACAGAGCCAGGACGGTACAGTCGCTGCCTCACAGCACCAGGGACCCGGGTTCCATCCTGACTTTGGGCGCTGTCTGTACGGAGTTTGCACGTTTTCCCCGTGACCCACGTGGGTTTATTTCTGGTTTATCTACAAACCCGCACGTCTTTGAGACGTGGGAGGAAACCGGAGTACGCGGAGGAAACCCGCGCACAAACGCCGTACAGACAGCACCCGTAGTCAGGATCGAACCCAGGTCTCTGGCGCTGTGAGGCAGCAGCTCTACCGCTGCGCCGCCCAACTTTCTTTCTGGACAGAGTGGATGTGGAGAGGATGTTTCCTCTAGTGGGAGAGTCTAGGACTGGAGGTCACAGCCTCAGAATTAAAGGGCGTTCTTTTAGGAAGGAGATGAGGAGGAATGTCTTCAGTCAGAGGGCGGTGAATCTGTGGAATTCTTTGCCACAGAAGGCTGTGGAGGCCAAGACTGTGGATATTTTTAAGGCAGAGATGGATAGATTCTTGATCAGTGCGGGTGTCAGAGGTTATGGGGAGAAGGCAGGAGAATGGGGTTCGGAGGGAGAGGTAGATCGGCCATGACTGAATGGCGGAGTGGACTTGATGGGCCGAATAATTCAATAGCAAGGTTCATCCTTTAAAAAGATATGGGTTTATTGGATGATGGCGACATATTTCATAAATGTTTTCTTCTGTTTATTTCCCTTGAGCAGGCTGCGTGCAGTAACTCTCTTGGCTTCTGGAATGGAAGAGGGAATTTCAATGAAGCTGTGTGTTTGTTCAGCAATCGACAATTTAAAAAAGAATTGATATTTCAGGGTTAAGCTCGCTCCACGATGAGTTTACTGCTTATACGGATAGATCTGCAAATCATAGGTTGCAACAAACGAGGACCACTTGGTTCGAGGGATTCACAGTTTAGTTTAGAGATGCAGCCCCGGAAACAGGCCCATCGGCCCACCGGGTTCCTGCCGAAGGTGACGGGGAGAGCGTACAGCGACTCTACCACTGCGCCACCGTGCCGCACAGTTGCCTGACATCAGCTGGGACGGAAACAGTTGGTTCATAATTGCAGTTGTGCAGAGCCCTAGTGAGACCACACCTGGAGTATTGTGTGCAGTTTTGGTCCCCTCATTTGAGGAATGACATTCTTGCTGTTGAGGGAGCGCAGCGTAGGTTTACAAGGTTAATTCCCGGGACGGCGGGACTGTCATATGCTGGGAGAATGGAGCAGCTGGGCTTGTACACTCTGGTGGGTTACACGAAAGGCTGGAGAAACTCAGCGGGTGCAGCAGCATCTAAGGAGCGAAGGAGATAGGCGACGTTTCGGGTCGAGACCCTTCTTCAGACTCGCAGACGGCTGTGGAGGCCAAGTCAATGGATATTTTTAAGGTGGAGATTGATAGATCCTTGACTAGTACGGGTGTCGGAGGTTACGGGACTGTCATATGCTGAGAGAATGGAGCGGCTGGGCTTGTATACTCTGGAGTTTAGAAGGATGAGAGGGGATCTCATTGAAACATATAAGATTGTTAAGGGCTTGGACATGCTAGAGGCAGGAAACATGTTCCCGATGTTGGGGGAGTCCAGAACCAGGGGCCACACTTTAAGAATAAGGAGTAAGAGACGAGGAAATACTTTTTCTCACAGGGAGTGGTGAGTCTGTGGAATTCTCTGCCTCAGAGGGCGGTGGAGGCCGGTTCTCTGGATACTTTCAAGAGAGAGCTAGATAGGGCTCTTAAACATAGCGGAGTCAGGGGATATGGGGAGAAGGCAGGAACGGGGTACTGATTGTGGATGATCGGCCGTGATCACATTGAATGGCGGTGCTGGCTCGAAGGGCTGAATGGCCTCCTCCTGCACCTCTTGTCTATTGTCTATAATGTTTAAAACGTGTGTTCTTTGTTCCTACCAGTACGAGTACTCGGGAGAGAGAAGACCAGCAGCCACACACCCTTACCACTTCACCGTCTCCCGATCTGTGCAAGACAGAATGGTAGGTCCCCAAAAACCACTTAACGTGCAAATTTGCTGGCAGTGATGCTTTAAGACATTAATTTTGCCTTCAAGAAAAAATGATAACATGAGACGATTGAGCCTGCCTCATTAAACCCCAGCTCCCGGATCCCATCTGCTCTGCCGTCTCGACTGCTGCACCATCAGATCGTTTTTTTTCCCTTTTGCCCTTCACCATCTGTCCATTGTCTCCATTCCCGTTGTACAGTTTTTCCGCCTCCCGTTTCTAATTCCCAGCCTCAAGCATTGGAAAAGATTCATGTGCAGGAAAGAAATGGTTTAAATCGATGGTAGACACAAAATGCCGGTGTAACTCAGCGGGTGAGGCAGCATCCTCTGAGTTACTCCATCATTTTGTGTCTATCATTGGCAAGATTAGCTCTCTTTTCCTTTGGGATCTTGTTCCGTTTCAGTTTAGGCTCCGTGCCGCTCATTGGTTCAGTTTACCCTAGAGAAAAAGCGCGGAAACGGGCCCTTCGGCCCACCGAGTCCGCGCCAACCTCCCCCCCCCCCCCCCCCACACACACACTAACACTAGCAATGTTACAAATTTTTGAGATTTTTAAAATCAAGTCTGCAATTTATCCCATCAGATAAAGCATTAAAAAAAGTTTAATTTGACACCTAATTCACTTTCATATCTTCAGTATTAAAAAAGTTATGGCCATTTTCATACTCAGAAATTAGCATCTTCTTCCCCATTGCCTTTCCATTGACTTAACACAAAAGCTGTGATCAAGGACAGTCAAAAGCCCATAACCTTCTTCAAAATTAAGAGAACTGAAAGAAAATGTCAGTTATTGTAGATTGAAGCATTCTGAAACAAATGTGAAAGAATCTTGCTTGGATGACCTGAAATTAAAGCATATAATTAGTTAGTTACCCAATTGTAGTTAATTACAAAATGCAATTACTAGATCTAAGCATCTATCTATTTCTTAAGAACAAATTAACATTTTTTAATAGCCTAAGTGTTCAAATAACGTTCACGCAAGAATTCACAATAGAACATAATTTTTAAATCTCATTGTCATTCATTTATAGGCCAAATGGAAGGAATTTAATGTTTAATTCCCGTAAATTAAAGGCCATTTAAATCGTCTTGCGAGTGGGTTTTTGTGGAACGCGATCAATCGGAACGTTGCGGTTGCGGTGAATTTAAACCCCATATCGGCAGGAAAAACACTGCCGGTTCGTAGGGAGAATAATTCACCATTTCGCAATGTGAAATATGGATTAAAGGCATCTTAAAAAGCACTTTTATACATAAAATAAACAGCTTTCCTTTACCTGTCCCGTACGTGAAATCCGTCCCCGTTGTCGGCGTTCACGGCTTTAGAAACTGATTTTTAAATTATTCCAGCGCTGAAATTGTCGGACGATTAAAACGGCAGAACGGCAGTCGGAACAATTCTTTGGCAAAAGCTCGCACCCCGAGTAAATAATATTTAGGACAGGCAGGAAAAAACACCGCAAAAAACACTATCCTACACTCACTAGGGACAATCGTTACAATGTCTGGAATACTTATCTTTCCATGGCTTTGAATGTGGAGCGCGCGTGGAATGCGTAGGATTACCTTCCGACCCTTATGGGCCTGTCCCACTTACGCGACTGTTCGGCGACTGCCTGCATCCGTCATAGGTCGATGAAGGTCACCGAAAATTTCCAACACGTTGAAAATCCAGCGGCGACCAGAAAGACGCTACGACTCTTTGGGCGACATGTCGCGGGGTGAGGCCTGTACGGTCGTGAGTGGTTGCCCAAAGAGTCGTACCTTGTTCTGGTCGCCGCTGGATTTTCAACATGTTGAAAATTTTTGACAACCTATGACAGGTGCCGGCGGTCACGTAAGTGGGACAGGCCCTTTAGTCAGCACATTAGTGACTATCGAAGACTAAATGCTTGGGAAGTTGTAAAAACGATCACTGTAATTATATATCCACTCTGTCCTCTGTGTGTGAAAATGTTGCCCCCCTTCCCCCCCCCATTCAATCTTTCCCCGCTCACCTTAAACATGAGAGCAGTGGAGGCCAAATCACTAGATCGATTTAAGAGAGAGTTAGATAGAGCTCTAGGGGCTAGTGGGATCAAGGAATATGGGGAGAAGGCAGGCACGGGTTATTGATTGGGGACGATCAGCCATGATCACAACGAATGGCGGTGCTGGCTCGAAGGGCCGAATGGTTTCCTCCTGCACCTATTTTCCATGTTTCTATATTTCTGTGGCTCAGCACTTCAACTCCCCCCCTCCCATTCCGAATCCGACCTCTCTGTCCTGCGCCTCCTCCATGGCCAGAGTGAGTCCCACCGCAAATTGGAGGAGCAGCCCCTCATATTTCGCTTGGGCAGTTTACACCCCAGCGGTAGGAACATTGACTTCTCCAATTTCAGGTAGTCCCTGCTTTCTCCCTCCTTCCCCTCCCCTTCCCAGCTCTCCCACAGCCCACTGTCTCCGCCTCATCCTTTCTTCTCCCCCCCACCCCCCACATCAGTCTGAAGAAGGGTCTCGACCCAAAACGTCGCCTATTCCTTCGCTCCATAGATGCTGCCTCACCTGCTGAGTTTCTCCAGCATTTTTGTCTACCTGCAATATTCCTAATGTGGCCTCACTGACATCTTTGTACAACTATAACATAACGTCCCAACTTGTGTACCCTGACTAATGAAGGCCAATGTGCCGCAAGCTTTGTAGGTTTACTCTCGAATCTTTAACAAGTGGCTACTTCTCCACTAAATGCTGTTTAAGTTCCCGTTAAGGATTTAAATTCCAGAGACCTTCCTATTGAGTCTCATTTAGTACCATCCTTGGTGCAGTGCCATGCTTTGAGATGCTTTTTGAGACGGGTTAGAGTGTGACAGTGTGATAAACAGGCCGTTCGGCCCAACTTGCCCATGTTGACCTACATGCCCCATGTACGCTAGTCCCACCTGCCTGAGTGTGGCCCATGTCCCTCAAAACCTCTCCTATCCACGCACCCGTCTAAATGTTTCCAAGACATGGCTCCTCTGGCGTGCGGGAACAGTGGACTATTTCTGTGGAATTCTGTTAATCGGGGATTTTCTTGTGTGTGTGTGCGTGCGTGCGTGCGTGCGTGCGTGCGTGTGTGTGGCGATACTCAACTGGACTGTAAGCGAGAAAATAAGGTCGCCGAACTTGCTCTTTGGACATGTCACGATGAACAACTATTGAGCAACTATTCTTCCCGGTCTGCCTGGCGTAATACTGTCTGTTCGGGTTGCCAACTTTCCCACTCCGAAACAAGGGACAAAGGGTCAAAATACGGGACAAATTCCCGACGGCAACTCGTTGACCGACTGGGCCGTGGCTGGGTGAGTGATGAGTTGGCCCCGGGTGCTGGACTGCACACAAAGCCCGGCCGGGCGGGCCAGCTGAGGAGTTTTGGCCCGGGCCGCGCGACATCGCACGCAAAGTCCTAGGCCCCGCCCAACTCGTGAACCAATGATCGGCCGTTGGAATTATGGCATCTGCCTTTAAATTTTGTCTGCCTGTAACTATGTGGGTGGGATTCATTGTGGTGGCGGCGGTAAGCGAAGGTCCGAAGGTCGGACAGCTGGCCGACGGGGCCACGGGCGAGGCGCTGCTGCTGCTGCTGCTGCTGCACTCCATGGGCTGCACTACGTCGGGACGGGTGAGGCGGGGCAGGACGCGGCGCTCCCCTCGACCCGAGTAGTAGCATTCAAATACGGGACAAGAGCGGTCCCGTACGGGACAAACCAATTTAGCCCAATGTACGGGATGTCCCGGCTAATACGGGACAGTTGGCAACCCTACTGTCTATAGTTGAGCCCTTTTAGAGTCTTTAACCTCTGTTTCTGCTGCTCACTAACTCTTGGCTTCTTCCTTCCTTCCGCATTCTCTGACTCTGCGACATCTTTGTCTCTGCCACTCGACAGGACGAAATTCTAGACCTGCAGTTGCAAAGGAAGCTAGAGTTTTTGGATCAACAGGTGGGATTCAGTTGTGAAATGGTACCAGTGTTTGTTCCCCATTGATGGACAATAGACAATAGACAATAGGTGCAGGAGTAGGCTATTCGGCCCTTCGAGCCAGCACCGCCATGCAATATGATCACGGCTGATCATCCCAAATCAGTACCCCGTTCCTGCTTTTTCCTCATATCCCTTGATTCCGATAGGTTAGCCCTAAGAGCTAAATCTAAAGTGCCTGTCCCACCTAGACGACTCTTTAGGCAACTGCCAGGGACAACTTTTAATGGAATTCACCTACGACACCTGGCGACGATCAATGACAGCAAAATAATGTCGCCACTGTCGCATGTTGAAAATTTTGCGCCAGTCACCTGTAGTTGCCCAAAAATTCACCTAAGTGGAACAGTGGGACAGCCCATAACTCTCTCTGGAAAACATCCAGTGAATTGGCCTCCGCTGCCTTCTGTGGCGGAGAATTCCACAGGTTGACAACTCTCTGGGTGAAAATGTACTGGGCGCGGGGAGGGAAGGCAAGTCCAAGACCGTGAGTAGCTGACGTCACCTGTTGTGTTCAGAGATACAGCACGGAAACAGGCCCTTCGGCCCATCGGGTCCACGCCGTCCATTGGTCACCCGTTCACATCAGTTCCTGGCTATCCCACTTTCCCGCCCTCTCCCTGCACACCAGGGGCTTTTTATTTTACACAGGACCATGAGCCTACGAACACACACGTGCTTAACTGGCATGAGGTAATTCAAGAGCTCACCTGAGTTTAAAAAAAAAATCAAGCTCATGGTAAGCACGTAGAATGTACGTGCCGGGTACGTCGGAGCTCGGGGCGTCTCTTAGCGGCTCGTAACGCCAATGGCAGGTCCTCGGGAAACGCGGTAAGCTCGTGAAGACTCGTGAAGATTTTTCAACGTGTTGAAAAGTGTCCACGAGAGCCCCGAGTACCTACGAGCGGCCGTTACCAGCCAATCCGAGGAAACTCGGGAGAATTCTTGAATTAGCTCGTATAGTGGGACAGGCCCTTTAGGGTATGGGACGAAACCGGAGCACCCGGAGAAAACCCACATGGTCACAGTGAGAGCGTGCCAACTCCACACAGACAGCACCGGAGGTCAGGATCGAACCCTAGTTCTCTGGCGCTGTGAGGCGGTGGCTCTACCAGCTGCGCCACTGTGTGCTGCTTGAAAATGTGAATGTATTTAGTCCACTTTACTTCCAGCCTCAAGGACAGATAGATCAGCCATGATTGAATTGATGGGCCGAATGGCCTCATTCTGCCCCTATCACTTATAAATTGTCAACGTTACGGCGATCGATGGTCGGCCTGGCCCTGCCGTGCCCCGTACATCTCCACTAGGGTGGCACACAGGCGCAACGGTAGAGCAGAATTACAGCGCCAGTGACCCGGGTTCAATCCCGACCACGGGCGCTGTCTGTGCGGAGTTTGCACGTTCTCCCCGTGACCTGCGTGGGTTTTCTCCCAGGAGCCCCCAAAGACGTGCGGGTTTGTGGACGTGGATTGGCTTCTGTGACGATTGCCCCCGTTGTGTGGGACGCAGAACAAAGTGTGAACGGGTGATCGCTGGTCGGCGCGGACCCGGTGGGCCGAAGGGCCTGTTTCCATGCTGTATCTCCAAAACTGAAATAACGAAACAAAAGGGTTTATTTGATCAAGGACATGGTTTGGACTGCATGCGCCAACCTGCAGTAAGTCCCCACGTGAGAATAGGTTTAAGGTCATAATGAGTTTGCCTTTTGCAAATGAAATAGGCTAATTAAAGAGGATTAGTTATTAGCAGGCTCATTCCCGCATGAAAGATTTTAATAAGAGCATAAAAATATGAAAGGAATGTCTCTCTCTGGCACCAAACCACATCGGAAGAGTTTTTTTAAATGTGCGATGATCTGTGGAGAGATTGCCACGGGTGTCGGGGGTTACGGGGAGAAGGCAGGAGAATGGGGTTGGGAGGGAGAGATAGATCGGCCGTGATTGAATGGCGGAGTAGACTCGATGGGCCGAATGGCCTAATTCTGCTCCTATTACTTAAGAACATGAACTAATTGCAGAACAATTGATGTGAAAATTGAATCATAATATTGATGGACATGCTGTAATAATGGGACTTCAATATTAACCACTGCGCTCTTGTCTCCGAGTCTGTAGCAAACATTGCTACATCGCCGAAGGCCATTTAATGATTCTTCTTTCCATTGACATCCTCCATGTTAGTATTCAGGCTCATACTCCCCGACTTATATGAGGGTTGATATTTCGTTTAGTTAAGTGATACATCGTGGAAACAGGCCATTCGGCCCGTTTAATACGCGCCGAGCTGCGACCCCACGCACACCAACGCGATCTCACGCACATTAGGGACAATTTACAATGACACCAAGGCAATTAACCTACAAACCCGTACGTCTTTGGAGTGTGGGAGGAAACTGGAGCACCCGGAGAAAACCCACACAGGTCACGGGGAGAACGTGCTGCCGCTTCAAGTTGGAATCGCCATCCTGAAATAACTCGCTGAGTGTGAAGAAGGGCCTCGACCCGAAACGTTGCCTGTCCATGTTCTCCACAGATGCTGCCTGGCCCGCTGAGTTTCTCCAGCACTCTGTGTCCGACACAGAGAGTACTCACGGTCTCAGCTGCACCCAGGGCACTTTCTGCCGCGCACGGCCTTCTGGGCAATCACTGCCGCCATTGGCATTGCTTGTTTCCGATGCAAACTTGAGCGATCGTACGGTGTTGTGGAATTCACAAACTGCCTTGATTGCACGAGTTCGGGACTGAGTACAGGACCGGTTACCTAAATGCAACTTTTACATGCGCCACCTATTTCGTAAGTCGTAAATTTATATCGGGGGCGGCGCAGTGGCGCAGCGGTAGAGTCGCTGCCTCACAGCGCCAGAGACCCCGGTTTGTTCCTGACCACGGGTGCTGTCCGCACAGAGTTTGCACGTTCTCCCCGTGACCCGTGTTGGTTTTCTCCGGGTGCTCCGGTTTCCTCCCGCACTCCAAAAGACGTGCGGGTTTGTAGCCGGGAGACTGAGTAGCCGGCTAATTGAACAAACCGCCTGCGTGCGTTGATAGACGAGACAGCTTTTGAATGTGTTGGGGGAGATTAATTTGGGTTAAAGATCCCTGACTGTCCCCGGACCTTTTGTGCTAATCAGGGTTAATTGGCAAGTTTCAGTCCACAGACCATTCACGTGCGTCTGGCGGCCAATCTAAGGGGAAATGCCGCCAGGGCGCTGAACAAAGAGCTCTATTGTACGATGGGGGCACATGTATAAAGGGAAGTGTGCGACAGGAATAATAACAGGGTGGCTTCTAACTGCTAATTGAGAGCTTTACTCATCTGGAGTATTATGTTCTAGCTGGAGAAGAGGATTAAACCTACCGGGCTGATGTACATACTAGACTTTAGCGATACAGCGTGGAAACAGGCCCTTCGGCCCATCGTGCTGCCCTATGTAAGGCATCTTGTAGTGCCGGTGATCACTGATGCCCTGCATAGGGCAGCACGGTGGCGCAGCGGTAGAGTCGCTGCCTCACAGCGCCAGAGGCCCGGGTTCGATCCCGACTACGGGTGCTGTCCGTACGGAGTTTGCACGTTCTCCCCGTGACCTCCGACATCTTCAGTTTCCTCCCACACTCCAAAGACGTGCAGGTTTGTAGGTTAATTGGCTTGGGTTGTATACTTGGTATAAGTACAACGTGTCCCTGGTGTGTGCGTAGGCTTGTGTTAATGTGCGGGGATCGCTGGTCGGCGCGGACTCGGTGGGCCGAAGGGCCTGTTTCCGTGCTGCATCTCTGAACAATCAACAAACAATATATGGGAATAATGTTTAGTGCAAGGTTAAGCCAATAACGTCCGATCAAAGATGGTCTGAGGGTCTCCAATGAGGTTGACGGCAGCTCAGCACCGCTCTCTAGTTGTTGGTCGGGCGGTTCAGTTGCCTGATAAGAGCTGGGATGAATCTGGAGGTGTGTGCGTTTTCACACTTCTGTACCGGCGTGACGTTCGATCAGTGATCTTGGTGTGTGTGTGTCCCTCTCGGCAAGGCCAGAGCCCTTAACCATTACTGCTGTTTGCAGGTTCCGTATCAGGACAGATACCAGGACGCCCTGCATCATTACAAGGTCGATGAGCTGGAGATTGATGTAAGTTCCATCAATGTGGTCGCCTGTCTGTTTCCATGTCAATATACTGCCCCTTCTCGGGGATAAAATAACCCGTGGGATTTCGATATGCGAGCAGGATGGAACTGCAGATGCTGGTTTGCACCGAAGATAGACACAAAAGTGCTGGAGTAACTCAGCGGGAGAGATAGGTCAGCCAAGATTGAATGGCAGAGTGGACATGATGGACCAAATGGCCCAATTCTTCTCCCTATTCCTCATGAATTTATGACACTGTCTAAGGAAGGAACTGCAGATGCTGGTTCACACCGGAGATAGCTACTCAGCGGGACGGGCAGCATCTCCGGTGAGAAGGAATGGGTGACGTCTCGGGTCGAGACTTCTTCAGGCTCGCATTTCAATCCTGGTTTCTATTGGAGGAAGGGAGTCTGCAGGTAATTCACAGACATGAAAACAGGAATGATAAGAATATAGAAGTATAGAAACATAGAAATCAGGTGCAGGAGTAGGCCATTCGGCCCTTCGAGCCTGCACCGCCATTCAATATGATCATGGCTGATCATCCAACTCAGTATCCCGTACCTGCCTTCTCTCCATACCCTCTGATCCCCTTTACCACAAGGGCCACATCTAACTCCCTCTTAAATATAGCCAATGAACTGGCCGCAACTGCCCTCTGTGGCAGAGAGTTCCAGAGACTCGCCACTCTCTGTGTAAAGAATGTTTTCTCATCTCGGTCTTCCCCCTTATCCTTAAGCTGTGACCCCTTGTCCTGGACCTCCTCATCATCGGGAACAATCTTCCTGCATCTAGCCTGTCCAACCCCTTAAGAATTTTGCAAGTTTCTATAAGATCCCCTCACAATCTCCTAAATTCTAGAGAGTATAAACCGAGTCTATCCAGTCTTTTTTCATAAGACAGTCCTGACATCCCAGGAATCAGTCTGGTGAACCTTCTCTGCACTCCCTCTATGGCAATAATGTCCTTCCTCAGATTTGGAAGGACCTAACTGGTAGACCTCTGCCTTTAGGGCTCGGACAAGTGAACCAAGTCGAATAGTAAAAGGCTTGGATAGAGTGGATGTGGAGAGGATGTTTCCACCAGTTGGAGAGTCTAGGACTAGAGGTCACAGCCTCAGAATTAAAGGTCGTTCCTTTAGGAAGGAGATGAAGAGGGATTTCATTAGTCAGAGGGTGGTGAATCTGTGGAATTTGTTGTAGAGGCCCAGTCAGTGGATATTTTTAAGGCAGAGATAGATAGATTTTTCATCAGTATGGGTGCCGGGGCTCATGAGGAGAAGGCAGGAGAATGGGGTTGGGAGTGGGAGACAGAACAACCATGATTGAATGGCGGAGTAGACTTGATGGGCCGAATGGCTTAATTCTCCTCCTATCACTTTATGAAGTCCGGCTCTGGCCAGGGACATATTCTGTTGGAACATTGGGTTTTGCTTTGGGTCAGCCTGACTGGGAACATTGCCGAGGCTAGAAGGATTTGCTGAACGACGTGTTCTTTGCCTTTTTATCAATATTTGCCTTTTTTTTTAAGCCCTCAAACAGATCAATGACATGCTTGAGATTGCCGCATTTGTGGCTCAGGTTTGGCTTGGCTTGTCCGTGTCTGGTTTGTTGGCTGGGTCACCCACGCCCAAAACATTAGTCTCACCTGGAAGTGGCTCCCTAAACCTGGAAGCATCGTGTGGAAAGGAGGAACTGCAGATGCTGGATTACATTGAATAGGGCTGAAGAAGGGTCCACAGGTGCTGGAGAACTTTGTGAACTGCGGAAGTGAGCTGGTCAACCAACCTTTTCGTGGAGGAAGGGGGAAGGGGGAGATGGATGGGGAGGGGAGAGGGGGATGTGTGAAACATAGAAACATAGAAATTAGGTGCAGGAGTAGGCCATTCGGCCCTTCGAGCCTGCACCGCCATTCAATATGTCTTATGACTGTCTTATGAAGAAAGACTGCATAGACTCGGTTTATACTCTCTAGAATTTAGGAGATTGAGAGGGGATCTTATAGAAACTTACAAAATTCTTAAGGGGTTGGACAGGCTAGATGCAGGAAGATTGTTCCCGATGTTGGGGAGGTCCAGGACAAGGGGTCACAGCTTAAGGATAAGGGGGAAATCCTTTAGGACCGAGATGAGAAGGACTTTTTTCACACAGAGAGTATGAGAAGGACTTTTTTCACACAGAGAGTGGTGGGTCTCTGGAACTCTCTGCCACAGAGGGTAGTTGAGGCCAGTTCATTGGCTATATTTAAGAGGGAGTTAGATGTGGCCCTTGTGACTAAGGGGATCAGAGGGTATGGAGAGAAGGCAGGTACGGGATACTGAGTTGGATGATCAGCCATGATCATATTGAATGGCGGTGCAGGCTCGAAGGGCCGAATGGCCTACTCCTGCACCTAATTTCTATGTTTCTATGTTTCACATGGTCCGCCTCGTTTCGGCGAATGCAATCAACCTGGCGCGCACAAACAAATAAGATCAAATAGAACAAGTTGTCCCGCAACGTTAGGCTGTGCGCGCCATACGCAAGAAGAAGAAGTGTTGGGAAGGCGGGTGACGCAGTCGCCGAAACAAAGTGGGACAAGCACTTTAGTTAAATGATCCACGGTACTGTTGGAGACACGGCCATTACTCTGAGTTGCTCCAGCACTTTGTGTCGTCCATTTAGATGCAGGCTGTACATGGCGTTACGTTTGCCGGCTGGAGGCTCTTCCAATGGGAGCCTCCTCCCTTCACCACAGTCTCTACCAAAAGCTGCATCTGACAACTAACTCCGTTCTTCTTCTCTTTTGGAAACAGAAGTTGCTGGGTCGTTTTTGCGAGCAGACCAAGAACCAGCGCGAACAGGAGAAATGGGTCCTCCAACTCCGCAAGGAGAAGGTAGGAGGACTTCCCGCTGCATTCCTCAGGCTCTGCATCACGCCCCCAGCTGTGGGGGGGACATCTTACATCAGGCTTTAGATTTTCCTTTAGACTTTCGTCACGATGGACGCGATGGGCCGAAGGGCCTGTGTCTGCCCTGTATCTCTAGACTAAATAAACAAAACTTTAGAGACACAGCGCAGAAACAGGCCCTTCGGCCCACCGTGTTTACGCCGACTGGCGATTATCTCGTGTCCGACTAGCACCGTCCCTTCACACACTAGGGACAATTTACAATTTTACCAATGCCCGCAAACCTGGGCAGCTTTGGAGTGTGGGAGGAAACCGGAGCACCCGGAGGAAATCCACGCGGTCCCAGGGAGAATGTACATACTCCAGCCGTAGTCAGGATCGAACCCGGGTCTCAGATGCTGTGACCCTTGACCAGCTGCGCCACCGTGTTTTTTTGCTCACTAGATTAGTTTAGAGATACAGCGCGGCAACAGGCCCTTCGGCCCACCGAGCCCTCGCAGACCAGCGATCCCCGCACACTAACACTACCCTACACACACTGGGGACAATTTTACATCTACACCAAGCCAATTACCCTACAAACCTGTACGTCCTTGGAGTGTGAGTGAAAACCAAAGATCTCGGAGCAAACCCACGCGAGTCACGGGGAGAACGTACAAACTCCGTACAGACAAGCGCGCTACTGGGCCTGTCGCACTTAGGCGATTTTTTGGGCGACTGCTGCGAAATTTTTTGGCGACAGTCACGGCAATTTTTGCTGCCGTAGGTGAATTCCATTAAAACTGGCAGTCGCCTAAGTAGGACAGGCCCATAAATCAGGATCGAACCCGGGTCTCCGGCGCTGCGCCACCGTGCCGCCCAACCTCGTGTCTTGGTCGTTCCTAATGTTCGCTGTTGTGGCCCTGGTGAATTTTCCTCCTTACGTCTGTCGTGCTCCAGGAATCTCTGGAAAGTGCCTTGGAAACCACCCATCGGGAGATGGCCATGTATCGGAACCAACCCGGCTACACTGAGCAACTGGTGCAGAAGAAGGAGTCGCTACAGAACCAGTTGGTCAACATCCGTGGGGAGCTCTCGCAAGCCACCACGGTACGGGGGCAAATTGTGGGCGTCAGGTGATTTAGTTTAGTTTAGTTTAGTTTAAATAGCAGGTGTAAGGGAAACAGGCCCTTCGTCCCATCGAGTCCGCGCCGACCAGCGATCCCCGCACACCAACACTATCCTAATACACAGAGCACGAAACAATTTTACATTTCTACCAGGCAAATGAACCTTCTGAGCCACGAACGTCTTTGCAGTGTGGGAGGAAAACAAAGATGTCTCAGGTCACGGGGAGAAGGTACAAACGCCGCACAGACAAGCACCCGTAGTCGGGATCGAACCCAGGTCTCCGGCGCTGCAAGCGCTGTAAGGCAGCAACTCTACCGCTGGGCCACAGAGCCGCCCTGTGGAATTCATTGCCACAGAAGGCTTTGAAGGCCAATTCAATGGATGTTTTTAAGGCAATTAAGGATAGATGGATTCTTGATCAGTAAAGGTGTCAGGGTTTAAGGGGAGAAGGCAGGAGAATGGGGTCGCGAGGGAAAGATTGATGGCCCATGATTGAGTGACGGAGTAGACCTGATGGGACGAATGGCCTCATTCTGCTCCTATCACCTATAATCTTCTGAAAGCTTCACATGACGGGTGTCAGTTGTAGTTCTATCCATTACATGCCTTCAATAAATCCGATTTGATCCTTTGTTGAGCATTCTTTAGGCATGAAGAGTTTGGAAGACATACATTGACTTGTGTTCTGGTCCTATTTTGCACATTACATCCGTTTCAGGCCTTTGCAAACACTAAAATGGAGTGCGATGCCCTCAAGATGGAGTTGTCCATCATTCACAATGACTTGTGGGAGCAGCTGAACAGCCCCGTGGGAATGCAGGTAACACTGCCGTCTGGTCATCACTGTCCACCCACTCATCAGTCGTCATCCTCACGGAGAGACCTTTGGAGATGTTAAACCTATAATCGTCTCACGCGGAGATAGACACGGAGCGCTGGAGTAACTCAGCGGGGCCGGGCAGCGTCTCTGGAGACAAAGGGACGATGACGTTCCGGGTCGGGTCTGAAACATCACCCCTCCTTTTCCTCCAGAGATGCCGCCTGAATCGCTGAGTTACACCAGCACTCTGCGGTACAAATCTTCAGCACCTGTAGTTCCTTCCCACACAATCTTTTCACCCCGTGAAACCAGGTGCCCTAACCCATCCCATCGCAACCAAAATATGTTTTGTCTGTCGCTGTCTAACATAAACTTTTTTTTTTTTTTTAAATATTATTTGAGTTGAATACATCAATGTGCTTCACATATATACTGTTACAATCATTGTACCCCACATTTGTTATGGCTTTTAAAGAAAAAGAATAGACAGAAAAAGAGTGAAGTAGGTGAAAAGAGTTGTGAGAGTGAAAGAACGTGCCAGAGGGGGGTCAAAGAATTAGAGAAAGCGAGTTAAGAGATAGACCCTAAAAAGAGAAACGGAAAAAAAAAAAGCCAGTTACTACGTTATATATATCACACAAAAGGAATCCACCAACTCGATAGTTTTCCAACCCCCCCCCCACCAAGGCCCGAAGTGCTCCTGCACCCTATCTTTGTAGTAATCCTATAAATGCAGACCGCGTCTGATAGAAGCGTTCTGATTGTCCCTCCAGGCGGAGTCTCGTATCTTCCAGATGTAGTGTTTCAAACATAGTTGAAATACACATGTTTAATGTTGGTATAGGGATCATTTTTCCAGCATTTTAAGATTAGTTTTTTTCCCCATCATTAAGCCGTAATCAAATAAATTCTTTTGATACTCGTTTAATTCCGAACTACCGTCTGTCATTCCGAAAAGAATCCATTCTGGCTTTGGTGTCCATCTAACATAAACTAATGGGGTATGGAGAGAAGGCAGGTAGTTGAGGCAGGGATTATTGCAACGTACCAGAAACAGTTAGACCGGTAGATGGACAGGACAGAAACGTTGCCTTTTTCCTTCGCTCCATAGATGCTGCTGCACCCGCTGAGTTCCTCCAGCACCTTCGATTTTCCAGCATCTGCAGTTCCTTCTTAAACAAATTCTTAAGGGGTTGGACAGGCTAGATGCAGGAAGAATGTCCAGAACTAGGGGGTCACAGGTTAATAATAAGGGGTAGGCCGTTTAGGGCTGAGGTGAGGAAAAACTTTTTTCACCCAGAGAGTTGTGAACCTGTGGAATTCCCTGCAGGTACGGGATACTGAGTTGGATGATCAGCCATGATCACATTGAATGGCGGTGCAGGCTTGAAGGGCCGAATGGCCTACTCCTGCACCTATTTTTCTATGTTTCTATGTTTCTAATGGAGAAGAATAGACGCAAAGTGCCAGAGCTCTTCTGCATTTCGATGTGATCTCTGTCTCTAGAGAACATGGATGGGCGACTGATTTGGGAATGGGCGACTGATTTGGGAAGGGTCCCGACCCGACCCGACGCGTCACCTATCCGTGTCCTCTAGAGATGCTGCCTGGCCCGCTGAGTTACTCCAGCGCTCGGTGCCTTTTTGTGTCCCGTGTCAACCGCCATCTTCCTTCCATGACCCGTTCCTTGTGTCGACTACGTCAGCTAACGGAGCTGAAACTGACTGCGCATCGAGGTGGTGGTAAATGGCTCGGTGTGACTTCCTCAGGTGGACCTGGGGTACAAGAACATCCAGAAGGAACTGTGGAAGATCCAGGACGTGATGGAGGGCGTGAGGAAGACCTATCCCGAACGGGTTGCGGCCGAGACGCTCAAACAGAACGGTACGCCATCTTGTTGGAACGCACAACATTCTTAAGGGGTTGGCAAAGGTGCTGGAGAAACTCTGGAGGAAATAGGCAACGTTTCGGGCCGAAACCCTCGGGTTTCGGCCCGAAACGTTGCCTATTTCCTTCGCTCCACATACGCTGTGATCGATGGTCGGCACGGACATAGTGGGCCGATGGGTCTCTTTTCCTGCTGTCAATGATACAAAAACTAGGCCTACTTCCTTCGCTGCATAGATGCTGCCTCACCCGCTCAGTTTCTCCAGCACTTTTGTCTACCTTCGAAAAAGGGTGGGCTTAATGGGTTTCCCGTGGTATTTTTTGCGGAGCTGGGACCATCTGTGCCCCAAGTTCCCCTCAACGGGATAGAGTCCGTTCAATGAAAGGGATGGGGAGGAACATGGAGAGCAGGGAAGATTTACGAGGACGTTGCCAGGACTCGAGGGCCAGAGCTATCTTGAGAGGTTGAGCTGGCTAGGACTCAGTTCCCTGGAGCGCAGGAGGATGAGGGGTGATCTCATAGAGGCGTACAAAATCGTGAGATGTATAGATGCACAGAGTCTCTTGCCCAAAGTAGGGGAATCGAGGACCAGAGGACATAGGCTTAAGTGAGGAGGGGGGGGAGAAATGATTTAATAGGAATCTGAGGACCAACTATTTTACACAAAGGGCGGTGGGTGAATGGAACGAGCTGCCGGAGGCGGTAGTTGAGGCAGGAATTATTGCAACGTACAAGGAACAGTTAGACTGTTACATGGACAGGACAGAAACGTCGCCTATTTCCTTCGCTCCATAGATGCTGCTGCACCCGCTGAGTTCCTCCAGCACTTTTGTCTACCTTCGATTTTCCAGCATCTGCAGTTCCTTCTTAAACAAATTCTTAAGGTGGTTGGACAGGCTAGATGCAGGAAAAATGTCCAGAACCAGGGGGTCACAGGTTAATAATAAGGGGTCGGCCGTTTAGGGCTGAGATGAGAAAAACTTTTTCACCCAGAGAGTTGTGAGTCTGTGGAATTCTCTGCCACAGAAGGCAGTGGAGGCCAATTCACTGGGTGTTTTCAAGAGCGGGTTAGATATAGCCCTCAGGGCTAACGGAATAAAGGGATATGGGGAGAAGGCAGGAACGGGGTACTGATTTTGGATGATTAGCCATGATCATATTGAATGGTGGTGCTGGCTCGAAGGGCCGAATGGCCTACTGTGTTTCAATTCCCAGCGTTGTTATCCATGGCGCGGTGGCGCAGCAGGTAGAACCGCTGCCTCACCGCGCCAGAGACCCCCTATTCGATCCTGACCTCGGGTGCTTTCTGCGTGGAGTTTGCACGTTCTCCCCGTGACCGCGTGGGTTTCCTCCGCGTGCTCCGGCTTCCTCACACATCCCAAAGACGTGCGGGATTGTAGGTTAATTGGCCCTCTGCAAATTGAGCTGAATGCGGGGGGATTGGCTGTAAAAGTGGGGGTATCCCATCGAACTGGAGGGAACGGGTGATCGATGGTCGGCATGGAATTAGTGGGCCGATGGGTCTCTTTCCCTGCTGTCAATTATACTAAAACTAGGCTCCTTCTGAATATGGGGTCACCTGGCACAGAAACTGCCAAAGGTCGTTCATCCATCAATTCCTCCACCACTCGGGGGGAGGGGGGAGATCGTGGTAAGTTATGGCGGCACGGTGGCGCGGCGGTAGAGTCGCTGCCACACGGCGCCGGGGGCCCGGATTCCACTCTGACCTCGGGTGCTGTCTGTGTGGAGTTTGCACTTCCCGTCCCGTGACCGCCGCGTGGGCTTCCCCTCCGGCTGCTCCGGTTTTCCCTCGCGCTCCGAAGACATGTGGCTTTGTTGGTCAATCGGTCTTTTTGCAAATTGGCCTGAATGCCAGGGGAGCGGATGAGAAACTGGATGAACAGAGAACGACTGTGGTGAACAGGGGATCGACAGTTGGCACGGACGGGACGGGCCGAAGGGCCTGTTTCCGTGCTGTATCTAAAAAAAAATAAGATGCAGCGTGGAAACAGGTCTTTTAACTCATTGAGTTAATCACCCATTCACCCCCACATCCTATCACCAACTAGGGAGCAGTCTTAACTATCTTTAATCAGACTTCTCAGGACTTTATCTTGACCCAAAACGTTATTCCCTTTATCCTGTATCTGTACACTGTGTTCAGGTGGATTGTAAACATGTGTAGTCTTTCTGCTGACTGGATAGTAGGCAACAAAAAAAGCTTTTCGATGTACCTCGGTACCCATGACCAGAAACGGAACGGAGCTAAACTGAACTACATTAAACTAAAGTAAAGATAGACGCAAAATGCTGGAGAAACTCAGCGGGACAGGCAGCATCTCTGGAGAGAAGGGATGAGTGACGTTTCGAGTCGGGACCCTTGCTTAATCTAAAGATAGACGGAAAATGCTGGAGTAACTCAGCGGGACAGGCAGCATCTCTGGAGAGAAGGAATGGGTGACGTTTCGGGAACCGCTGAGTTACTCCAGCATTTTTGTGTCTGTGGCGTAAACCAGCATCTGCAGTTCCTTCCTAACCCAACCTAAACTCTTCTCGAAAGCCGGTGGAATTCAATTTAAATGAGTGAACGATAGACAGTAGACAACAGGTGCAGGAGTAGAGGCCATTCAGCCCTTCCAGCCAGCACCGCCATTCAATGTGATCATGGCTGATCATCCCCAATCAGTGCCCCATCTCGACCCGAAACGTCACCTATTCCTTTCCTCGGGAGATGCTGCCTGACCCGCTGAGTCTCTCCGGCTTTTTGGTGTCTGTCTTCGGTTATTGCCGGTGGCGATTCGCCCTTGGTTTTTTTAGTAACATTTCACTTACCGTTTCTCCGCAGCGCCGAATGCCCAGGTGGGCACGTACAGCCCCAGCAGCCCCGCCAGCCCGCTCAGTTCCAACAGCGTCACCAGCCCCTTGAGCCCCTTCTCGCCCGACTCCGAATTGCAAATGGCCGCCCAGCAGCCGGTCAGTGAGGTAAGCGGAGACTCATCTCAGGACGGCCTGACCCAGTTACTGCAACGATGGGGGGGGGGGGTTCTAAAGCCTGCCCGCCACTCCAGCAAATATGAATGAATATCGGCCCTGCACCAACCCCGCTCAAAATGCCTCTCACCCGCCGGCTCTCCAATCCAGTTCCCCTCGTGGCTCGTCGCCTTTTCACCGCGAGTGCGGCACGGTGGCGCAGCGTTGATTCGCTGCCTCGCGGCGCCAGAGACCCAGGTTCCACCCCGACCACGGGTGCTCGTCTCAACCTCTCCCGAAAGCTCTGGCGACATAAATCCTGGTAAACCTTCTCTGCTCTCCATTTTCCTCCCCCCCCCCCCCCCTTTTATTGTACGTTCTCCCTGCAACCTGCCTGGGGTTTTTTTCCGGGCGCTCCTGTTCCCCCCGCCCCCCACCCCCACACTCTAAAGACGTGCAGGCTTGCAGCTTAATCTGCTTGGCATCACTGTAAATTGACCCGAGCGTGCGTGTGGGGATAGTGTTAGTGCGCGGAGGAGATCGCTGGTCGGCGCGGGCTCGATAGACAGAGTTGACGTGGATAAGCTTTTCCCATTGAGGGTAGGGAAGATTCAAACAAGAGGGCATGACATGAGAATTAAGGGTCAGACGTTTAGGGGTAACATGAGGGGGGACTTCTTTACTCAGAGAGTGGTGGCTGTGTGGAATGATCTTCCTGCAGAAGTGGTGGAGGCAGGATCGATTTTAACATTTAAAAGTAAAGTGGATAGGTATATGGACGGGAAGGGAATGGAGGGGTATGGTCTGAGTGCAGGTAGATGGGACTAGGGGAAAATAAATGGTCGGCACGGACTGGAAGGGCCGAGAAGGCCTGTTTCCGTGCTGTAATTGTTATATGGTTATCGGTGGGCCCGAGGGCCTGTTTCCGCGGAAACAGGCCCTTGGGCCCACCGAGCCCACGCCGACCAGCGATCCCCTCCCACTGACATCCCCAAACTAAACTATAGTGAGCCCTTTTGTTCAGAAATGGGGGGTGGGGGGGAGCAATCTCTAAATTAATGGCACCAACTCAAATTATTTTTGGCTATCATTTTCGCAGCGAAAGTCCTGACATTGAAACTTTTACCCCTGTTTACTTGAGGCTAAGTGCAGCTGCGTAAATATTGAAATGATCTGGCAGGCAAAGAAGTTCAGGGAGCAGTTAAAGTCAAGGTTTAGCGGAGTCAAATAGCAGGGGCGTCCAAAATCCTATCCTGACCACCTCATCGAGACAGTGAAGACAGGGTGGAAACAGGCCCTGCAGCCCACCTTGCCCACGCCGGCCAACAGGCCCCATCTACACTAGTCCCACCTGCCTGCGTTTGGCCCATGTCCCTCTAAACCTGTCCTGTCCATCTACCGGTCTAACTGTTTCTTGTACGTTGCAATAATCCCTGCCTCAACTACCGCCTCCGGCAGCTCGTTCCATTCACCCACCGCCCTTTGTGTAAAGTAGTTGGTCCTCAGGTTCCTATGAAATCTTTCCTCCCCCCCCCCCCTCACCTTGAACCTATGTCCCCTGGTCCTCGATTCCCCTACTTTGGGCAAGAGACTCTGTGCATCGATTCCTCTCATGATTTTTAGGGTACACCTCTATGAGATCACCCCTCATCCTCCTGCGCTCCAGGGAACTGAGTCCTAGCCAGCTCAACCTCTCCCGATAGCTCTGGCCCTCGAGCCCTGGCAACGTCCTCGTAAATCTTACCCTGCTCTCCATTTTCCTTCCCATCCCTTTTATTGAACGGACTCTATCCCGTCGAGGGGAACCTGGGGCACAGATGGTTCCAGCTCTGCAAAAAATACCATGGAAAACCCGTTAAGCTCACCCTTTTCGAAGGTAGACAAAAATGCTGGAGAAACTCAGCGGGTGAGGCAGCATCTATGGAGCGAAGGAAATAGGCAACGTTTCGTCCCGAAACGTTGCCTATTTCCTTCCCTCCATAGATGCTGCCTCACTCGCTGAGTTTCTCCAGCATTTTTGTCTACCTTTGATTTTCCAGCATCTGGAGTTCCTTCTTCAACAAGCTCATCCTTTCTCCATTTCCTTGCTCGAGCCTGGGATAGATCTATCCCACCACCCTGCACCCAAACCCATGCCAAGATAGGACCTCCTGGGTGGTCCGTGAATGAATGGATTATCCCCACAACTGGTTTATTTAAACTGGGTGGTGCAACGGTCGTGTTGCTGCCTTACTGCGGGTTCGATTCGGACCACGAGTGCGTGTCCGCACGTTCTCCCCGTGACTCGGGGCGCCGAAGGGCCCGTTTCCGCGCACTACCCCTAAACTTAAACCGAACTAAACTTAATCTCTCCGCTCCCAACTTTTGCTCCATTTTGATTGGCTGTGAGTTCTCAGCTTCCTCCCCTTTTCTTTGAGAGAGGGGCGAAAGTCCTTCTCGAGTTTCTTTTCTCACCTGACACCATGTAAGCTGACATGGCACCAACGGCAGGAGGAAGTGAAATATGAAGCAATCAAAAGGGAAATTGAGTAACTCGGCTTGTTGAAGTGGACACACGTTAAGGAGAAAGAAATTCCTGGGGGAACTGCAGATGCTGGTTTACCAAAAAAAAGACACGAAGTGCTGGAGGAACTCAGCGGGTCAGGCTGCACCTCTCGAGAACATGTATGGGTGACGTTTTGGGTCGAGACCTTTTTTCAGTCTGAAAATTCAGGGAAAGGTCCCAACCTGAAACGTCACCTATCCATGTTCTCCAGAAATTGTGCCTGGCCCGCTGTTGCTTCAGCACTTTTTCTGGTAAGCCAGCATCTGCAGTTCCTGGTGTCACAGGGTCATACAGTGTGGAAACAGGCCCTTCGGCCCAACTTGCCCACACCCGCCAACATGTCCCAGCTACACTAGTCCCACCTGCCTGCGTTTGGCCCATATCCCTCCAAACCCGTCCCATCCATGTACCTGTCTGACTGTTTCTTGAACGTTGGGGCAGTCCCAGCCTCGACTGCCTCCTCTGGCAGCTGGTTCCACACACCCACCACTCTTTGTGTGAAAATGTTACCCCTCAGATTCCTATTGAATCTTTTCACCTTCACCTTAAACCCTTGTCCTCTGGTCCTCGATCCCTCTACCCTGGGCAGGAGACTCCGTGCATGTGTCTGGAAAGAAACTACCGTCTCTTTACCGACAAGGGGTAGGAAGAGCAAAATTGGCCAAGTCATCCCTTTCTCTCCTGAGGTCTTTCAATGTTGGGTCAATTCTGCTTCACTCTCCACCAACAGATCGTGGACCAGTGGTAAGGATCAGGGGAGCAGTCTGGCCTTTTACCTTCAAATGTCCTCGATAGCAGGGCATATCATAGAAGCACAGGTGCAGCAGTAGGCCATTCGGCCCTTCGAGCCAGCACCTCCATTCAATATGATCATGGCTGAGCATCCTAAATCAGTACCCCGTTCCTGCTTTCTCCACATATCCCTTGATTCCGTTAGCCCTAAGAGCTCAAATCTAACTCTCTCTTGAATACAGCCAGTGAATCGGCCTCCACTGCCTTCGGTGGCAGAAAATTCCACAGATTCGCAACTCTCTGGGTGAAAGAGTGTTTCTTCATTTGACTTTCCCTTTTGGCTAGATAGGAATGAATTGAGACCTAGAATAGAAAATAGGTGCAGGAGTAGGCCATTTGGCCCTTTGAGCCAGCACCGCCACTCAATGTGCTCATGGCTGGTCATCCCCAATCAGTAGGAGGGTCTCGACCCAAAACGTCGCCTATCTCCTTCGCTCCTTAGATGCTGCTGCACCCGCTGAGTTTCTCCAGCTTTTTGTGTAATCCCCAATCAGTACCCCGTTCCTGCCTTCTCCTCATATCCCCTGACCGCTATTTTTAAGAGCCCTATCTAGCTCTCTCCTGAAAGAATCCAGAGAACCTGCCTCTACCACCCTCTGAGGCAGAGAACTCCACAGACTCACCACTCTCTGTGAGAAAAAGTGTTTCCTCGTCTCCGTTCTAAATGGCTTGCTCCTTATTCTTAAACTGTGGCCCCTGGTTCTGGACTCCCCCAACATCGGGAACATATTTCCTGCCTCTAGTGTGTCCAAGCCCTTAACAATCTTATGTTTCAATGAGATCCCCTCTCATCCTTCTAAACTCCAGAGTGTACAAGCCCAGCTGCTCCATTCTCTCAGCATATGACAGTCCCGCCATCCCGGGAATTAACCTTGTAAACCTACGCTGCACTCCCTCAATAGTAAGAATGTCCTCCCTCAAATTAGAGGACCAACACTGCACACAATAAGTTGGCCCTGGGTTGGCCACCAGACTGGAGATGTTCCAGCTACTTAACGGATCCCATTTGTAGAAGCATGTTTGACAGTGAAAGTCGAACATGGGCAAGACCTTCACAGTGAATGGTAGGGAGTGTCGTAGAGCAGAGGGATCTAGGAGTGCAGGTGCATGGTTCCTTGAAGGTCGAGTTGCAGGTTTGAACGGGTGGTCAAAGAGGCTTTTGGCACTTTGGCCTTCATCAGTCAGAGTATTGAGTATAGAAGTCGGGAGGTCATGTTGCAGTTGTATAAGACGTTGGTGAGGCCACATTTAGAGCATTGCGGTCAGTTCTGGGCACCATGTTATGGGAAAGATGTTATCAAGCTGGAAAGGGGAGAGAGAAGATTTACAAGAATGTTGCCAGGACTCGAGGGCCTGAGCTACTCGAGGGTTGGTCTTGTAGAGGTGTATCAGGTCATGAGAGGACTAGATCGGGCAGATGCACACAGTCTCTTTCCCAGAGTAGGAGAATCGAGGACCAGAGGACATAGGTTTAAGGTGAAGGGGAAAAGATTTAATAGGAATCTGAGGGGTAACTTTTTCACACATAGGGTGGTGGGCGTACGGAACAAGCTGCCAGAGGAGGTAGTTGAGGCTGAGACTATCGCAACCTTTGAGAAACAATTAGACAGGTATATGGTACATAAGACAGGTTTGGAGGAATATGGACCAAACGCAGGCAGGTGGGACTAGTGTAGATGGGACGTTGGTCGGTGTGGGTCCGTTTCCACACTGTATGACTCTGTGACTAAGACTCTAGTGGGAGAGTCTAGAACCAGAGGCCATAGCCTCCAAATAAAAGGATGTCATTTTAGAATGGAGGAGGAAGAATTTCTTCAATCAGAGGGTGGTGTTCATTGCCACAGATGTCTGTGGATAAGGCGGAGATTGATAGATTCTTGATTAGTACGAGTGTCGGGGGTTATGGGGAGAAGGCAGGAGAATGGGGCTAGGAGGGAGAGATAGATCTGCCATGATTGAATGGCGGAGCAGACTCGATGGGCTGAATGGCCTCATTCTGCCCCTATCACTCGCGAAAGCGATGAAAGTTAGACCGATGTCTCACAGTCTAATTTAGTGAACCAATTCCCACTGAAGCAAGAAATCTCTAGTTGATGAAAGGTTCTTCAGGTGATGTGTGGGAAAGAACCGCAGATGCTGGTTTAAACCGAAGATAGACACAAAATGAAGAAGAAGGGTCTCGACCCGAAACGTCAGCCATTCCTTCTCTCCAGAGATGCTGCCTGTCCCGCTGAGATTTAGCCCTGTCCCACTGTACGAGTTCATTCCAAGAGCTCTCCCGAGTTTAAAAAAAAAATCAAACTCGTGGTAAGCACGGAGAATGTACGTCGCGTCTACGTCGGAGGTCTCTTAGCGGCTCGTAACGCTAACGGCGGGTACTCGGGAAGACTGGTGAAGATTTTTCAACATGTTGAAAAATGTCCACGAGAGCCCCGAGTACCTGCGAGCAGCCGTTACCATAATTCTCCGAGTTCGAATCAGGGGGAACTCGGGAGAACTCTTGAATTAGCTCGTACAGTGGGACAGGGTTTTGTGTTCTTCAGGTAATGGCCCATGTCCTAGTCTGTTGGCCAAAGCCTCGAGTCTGGGGGGGGGGGTCCAGACACTAACCTCCTCCACCTCCTCGCTCACAGTCTCGCCGGCTCCACGCGCGGTTACTCTTTCACGCTTTACGCTCGCTCTACTTTGTCTCAGGAGATGCGGCCGCCTCGACCTCCCCTGCCGCAGTCCTACCTCCAGCAAGGCCCGCTGCCCGCTGTCCCTCCTCTGCCCGCCGAGAGCAGCCTCTGGGCCCACTCTGTCGACGACCCCTGGGACCAGGCGGACGCAGGGACGACCACCGCCGACACGAGGAGGAGTGACAGAGCCAGTGCAGTAAGCGGCAGGCCAGCCCACCTGTCTTCATCACTCCCCGAGTCTTGTGGTCCCCACACCCGTCTCCCCCCCCCCACCCCCCCCACCCCCCCCCCCCCATCTGTGTCACTCCTGCTCATGGTTCCAACAAGGCATGAAATAAGTCGCAGCGAGCGGCCGCCACTCCGACTGAGGCCGAAACCGTTACTCCATTTCATGCCAAACGTCAACTGGCAGTTGTCCCATTGTACTTTGTATCTCCAAACTTGCCTGGGGGTGTGATGTGAATCATTTAGTCGCATAGAGTTGCATGCTTGTAGGACAGGCCCTTTAACCAAAGGGCCCATCCTACAAGCATGCAACTCTATGCGATGAACGCGACCAAACTAGAAGCGGGGGCCGCGCGGAGGTCGGGTGATCCCCTGTACAGGGCCGTTCCCACCAGCATGCGCCTGCATGCGGCAAGCACGACCAAACCGGCAGCGGGGGCCGCGCGGAGGTCGGGGTGAGTGGCGCAACGCGGCGCAAAGTGAGGCGAACTTGGAGCGAAGTCTAAGGTAAGTTCGCCAGGACAGAGAGGGGCACACAGAGAGGGTGACGGAGGCACCTACAGATAGGTTCACGGAGGCACGATGTCGGGGCAGTGTGTAATGCGTCGAGGCGACTGCGAGCCGACGAGCCGTTGCCGCGCGGAATTTTTTGACATAGTCAGTTTTTCGGAGCCCCGCGCGGTGTCGGGACGAACTCCGCACAATTCCGCACGGCTCCGGCGATCGAAGTGGGACCGGCCCCGCGACGCCGGACGGCTCAAGCGACCACGTTAGGTAGCGCTCATCGCATGGAGTTGCATGCTGGTGGGACAGGCCCTTTAGTTTAGTTTATTATCACGCGTACTGAAGTACTGTGAAAGGGTTTTTAATGCCTGCCATCCAGTCAGCGGAAAGTCTGGTTTTACCCTGCACTAAACGCTAATCCCTTATCATCAATCAATCAATTTTATTTGTCTAGCCCATTTAAAGACAACTCATGTTGACCAAAGTGCTTCACGTTAGAGCAGGTACTAATGTGCTACATACAACGGCAGACAGAGCTAACAATACGTACATAAGCTGGTTACAGCGACCCCTCAGAGGGCCTCAATACCGCTAGGGGGTAGAAATAGGTTTTGAGCCTCGACTTAAAGGAGTCGACGGAGGGGGCAGTTGTGATGAGGAGCGGGCTGCTGTTCCACAGTCTAGGTGCTGCAACCGCAAAAGCACGGTCACCCCCAAGCTTAAACCCAGACCGCGGGATAGTCAGTAACCCCAAGTCGGCTGACCTGAGGAACCTGGAGGTAGAATGGTTGGTTAGAAGACTTTTGATATGGGGGGGGGGGGGGGGGGGGGGGGGACAATCCCCGTTAATGGCTTTGTACACGAATAAGAGGAGCTGAGGCTGCCTGGGTTCCAGCAACTAAGTTACAGAGAAAGGTTGAACAAGTTAGGTCTTTATTCTTTGGAGCGCAGAAGGTTAAGGGGGGACTTGATTGAGGTCTTTAAAATGATGAAAGGGATAGACAGAGTTGACGTGGATAAGCTTTTCCCATTGAGGGTAGGGAAGATTCAAACAAGAGGGCATGACATGAGAATTAAGGGACAGAAGTTTAGGGGTAACATGAGGGGGAACTTCTTTACTCAGAGAGTGGTGGCTGTGTGGAATGATCTTCCAGCAGAAGTGGTGGAGGCAGGATCGATTTTAACATTTAAAAGCAAAGTGGATAGGTGTATGGACGGGAAGGGAATGGAGGGGTATGGTCTGAGTGCAGGTAGATGGGACTAGGGGAAAATCAATGGTCGGCACGGAC